>CATKUP010000382.1:0-246000 GCA_949786385.1 Onychomys leucogaster
ACGGAGTTAAATGCCGGGCTCTGTGTCTTTCTTCAAGCAAGACTTCGTTTCATGTAAACGCAGTCACTTTTCAGCTCAAACGAAGCTACATTGTTCACAAAGCTCACACGTTTCTCCCTCTTAACTGAAAAACATTGCATGTTAGAGGTCCTGTGGTTTGTATCATTTTCAGAAACAGAGTTGAACTAGATAAGGTCCGTGTGTGTAGGAAACACAGTTCTTTTGTTCTGAGCACACTCACGTTTCGCTATGTATTAGAGACTCTAGAAAGCAAGAGCGTGCTTCTTGCTCTAAATCAGAGTGTGTTTCATGGATGAGAACTGTGCCGTGTGTTTCCCTTCAGAAACGGAGTTAATGCCAGAAGTGTGTCTTCCTACAAGCAAGACTTCGTTTCAGGTAAAGGCAGTCACTTTTCACCTCAAACGAAGCTACATTGTTCACGAAGCTCACACGTTTCTCGCTCTTAACTGAAAAGCATTGGATGTTAGAGGACCTGTGGATTTTATCAGTTTCAGAAACAGAGTAGAACTAGATATGGTCTGTGTGTGGAGGAAACACAGTTCTTTTGTTCTGAGCACACTCACGTTTCCCTCTGTATTAGAGACTCTAGAAAGCAAGAGCGTGCTTCTTGCTCTAAAGCAGAGTGTGTTTCATGGAAGAGAACTGTGCCGTGTGTTTCCCTTCAGAAATGGAGTTAAATGCCAGGCATGTGTCTTCCTACAAGCAAGACTTTGTTTCATGTAAACGCAGTTACTTTTCAGCTCAAACGAAGCTACATTGTTCACAAAGCTCACACGTTTCTCCCTCTTAACTGAAAAGCATTGGATGTTAGTGGACCTGTGGATTGTATCAGTTTCAGAAACAGAGTTTAACTAGATATGGTCCGTGTGTAGGAAACACAGTTTTTTTGTTCTGAGCTCACTCACGTTTCCCTCTGTATTAGAGACTCTAGAAAGCAAATGCATGCTTCTTGCTCTAAAGCTGAACGTGTTTCATGGATGAGAACTGTGCCGTGTGTTTCCCTTCAGAAGCGGAGTTAATGCCAGAAGTGTGTCTTCCTACAAGCAAGACTTCGTTTCAGGTAAAGGCAGTCACTTTTCAGCTCAAACGAAGCTACATTGTTCACGAAGCTCACACGTTTCTCCCTCTTAACTGAAAAGCATTGGATGTTAGAGGACCTGTGGTTTGTATCAGTTTCAGAAACAGAGTTGAACTAGATATGGTCTGTGTGTGTAGGAAACACAGTTCTTTTGTTCTGAGCACACTCACGTTTCCCTCTGTATTAGAGACTCTAGAAAGCAAGAGCATGCTTCTTGCTCTAAAGCAGAGTGTGTTTCATGGATGAGAACTGTGCCTTGTGTTTCACTTCAGAAACGGAGTTAAATGCCAGGCTCTGTGTCTTTCTTCAAGTAAGACTTCGTATCATGTAAACGCAGTCACTTTTCAGCTCAAACGAAGCTACATTGTTCACAAAGCTCACACGTTTCTACCTCTTAACTGAAAAGCATTGCATGTTAGAGGACCTGTGGTTTGTATCATTTTCAGAAACAGAGTTGAACTAGATATGGTCCGTGTGTGTAGGAAACACAGTTCTTTTGTTCTGAGCACACTCACGTTTCGCTCTGTATTAGAGACTCTAGAAAGCAACAGCGTGCTTCTTGCTCTAAAGCAGAGTGTGTTTCATGGATGAGAACTGTGCCGTGTGTTTCCTTTCAGAAACGGAGTTAAATGCCAGGCTCTGTGTCTTTCTTCAAGCAAGACTTCGTTTCAGGTAAACGCAGTCACTTTTCACCTCAAACGAAGCTACATTGTTCACAAAGCGCACACGTTTTTCGCTCTTACCTGAAAAGCATTGGATGTTAGAGGACCTGTGGTTTGTATCAGTTTCAGAAACAGAGTTGAACTAGATATGGTCTGTGTGTGTAGGAAACACAATTCTTTTGTGCTGAGCACACTCACGTTTCTCTCTGTATTAGAGACTCTAGAAAGCAAGAGCGTTCTTCTTGCTCTAAAGCAGAATATGTTTCATGGATGAGGACTGTGCCGTGTGTTTCCCTTCAGAAACTGAGTTAAATCCCAGAAGTGTGTCTTCCTGCAAGCAAGACTTCGTTTCAGGTAAAAGCAGTCACTTTTCACGTCAATCGAAGCTACATTGTTCACGAAGCTCACCCGTTTCTCGCTCTTAACTGAAAAGCATTGCATGTGAGAGGACCTGTGGTTTGTATCATTTTCAGAAACAGAGTTGAACTAGATAAGGTCCATGTGTGTACGAAACACAGTTCTTTTGTTCTAAGCACACTCACGTTTCGATCTGTATTAGAGACTCTAGAGAGCAAGAGCGTGCTTCTTGCTCTAAATCAGAGTGTGTTTCATGGATGAGAACTGTGCCGTGTGTTTCCCTTCAGAAACGGAGTTAAATGCCAGGCTGTGTCTTTCTTCAAGCAAGACTTAGTTTCAGGTAAACGCAGTCACTTTTCACCTCAAACGAAGCTACATTGTTCACAAAGCCCACACGTTTCTCGATCTTAACTGAAAAGAACTGGATGATAGAGGACCTGTGGTTTGTATCAGTTTCAGAAACAGAGTTGAACTAGATATGGTCCGTGTGTGTAGGAAACACAATTCTTTTGTTCTGAGCACACTCACGTTTCCCTCTGTATTAGAGACTCTAGAAAGCAAGAGCGTGCCTCTTGCTCTAAAGCAGAGTGTTTTTCATGGATGAGAACTATGCCGTGTGTTTCCCTTCAGAAACGGAGTTAAATGCCGGGCTCTGTGTCTTTCTTCAAGCAAGACTTCGTTTCATGTAAACGCAGTCACTTTTCACCTCAAACGAAGCTACATTGTTCACGAAGCTCACACGTTTCTCGCTCTTAACTGAAAAGCATTGGATGTTAGAGGACCTGTGGATTTTATCAGTTTCAGAAACAGAGTAGAACTAGATATGGTCTGTGTGTGGAGGAAACACAGTTCTTTTGTTCTGAGCACACTCACGTTTCCCTCTGTATTAGAGACTCTAGAAAGCAAGAGCGTGCTTCTTGCTCTAAAGCAGAGTGTGTTTCATGGAAGAGAACTGTGCCGTGTGTTTCCCTTCAGAAATGGAGTTAAATGCCAGGCATGTGTCTTCCTACAAGCAAGACTTCGTTTCAGGTAAAGGCAGTCACTTTTCACCTCAAACGAAGCTACATTGTTCACGAAGCTCACACGTTTCTCGCTCTTAACTGAAAAGCATTGGATGTTAGACGACCTGTGGTTTGTATCAGGTTCAGAAACAGAGTTGAAGTAGATATGGTCCGTGTGTGTAGGAAACACAATTCTTTTGTTCTGAGCACACTCACGCATCCCTCTGTATTAGAGACTCTAGAAAGCAAGAGCGTGCCTCTTGCTCTAAAGCAGAGTGTGTTTCGTGGATGAGAACTGTGCCGTGTGTTTCCCTTCAGAAACGGAGTTAAATGCCAGGCTCTGTGTCTTTCTTCAAGCAAGACTTCGTTTCAGGTAAACGCAGTCACTTTTGACCTCAAATGAAGCTACATTGTTCACAAAGCCCACACGTTTCTCGCTCTTAACTGAAAAGCATTAGATGTTAGAGGACCTGTGGTTTGTATCAGTTTCAGAAACAGAGTAGAACTAGATATGTTCTGTGTGTGTAGGAAACACAATTCTTTTGTTCTGAGCACACTCACGTTTCTCTCTGTATTAGAGACTCTAGAAAGCAAGAGCGTGCTTCTTGCTCTAAAGCAGAGTGTGTTTCATGGAAGAGAACTGTGCCGTGTGTTTCCCTTCAGAAATGGAGTTAAATGCCAGGCGTGTGTCTTCCTACAAGCAAGACTTCGTTTAAGGTAAACGCAGTCACTTTTCAGCTCAAACGAAGCTACATTGTTCACGAAGCTCACACGTTTCTCCCTCTTAACTGAAAAGCATTGGATGTTAGAGGACCTGTGGTTTGTATCAGTTTCAGAAACAGAGTTGAACTAGATATGGTCTGTGTGTGTAGGAAACACAGTTCTTTTGTTCTGAGCACACTCACGTTTCCCTCTGTATTAGAGACTCTAGAAAGCAAGAGCATGCTTCTTGCTCTAAAGCAGAGTGTGTTTCATGGATGAGAACTGTGCCTTGTGTTTCACTTCAGAAACGGAGTTAAATGCCAGGCTCTGTGTCTTTCTTCAAGTAAGACTTCGTATCATGTAAACGCAGTCACTTTTCAGCTCAAACGAAGCTACATTGTTCACAAAGCTCACACGTTTCTACCTCTTAACTGAAAAGCATTGCATGTTAGAGGACCTGTGGTTTGTATCATTTTCAGAAACAGAGTTGAACTAGATATGGTCCGTGTGTGTAGGAAACACAGTTCTTTTGTTCTGAGCACACTCACGTTTCGCTCTGTATTAGAGACTCTAGAAAGCAACAGCGTGCTTCTTGCTCTAAAGCAGAGTGTGTTTCATGGATGAGAACTGTGCCGTGTGTTTCCTTTCAGAAACGGAGTTAAATGCCAGGCTCTGTGTCTTTCTTCAAGCAAGACTTCGTTTCAGGTAAACGCAGTCACTTTTCACCTCAAACGAAGCTACATTGTTCACAAAGCGCACACGTTTTTCGCTCTTACCTGAAAAGCATTGGATGTTAGAGGACCTGTGGTTTGTATCAGTTTCAGAAACAGAGTTGAACTAGATATGGTCTGTGTGTGTAGGAAACACAATTCTTTTGTGCTGAGCACACTCACGTTTCTCTCTGTATTAGAGACTCTAGAAAGCAAGAGCGTTCTTCTTGCTCTAAAGCAGAATATGTTTCATGGATGAGGACTGTGCCGTGTGTTTCCCTTCAGAAACTGAGTTAAATCCCAGAAGTGTGTCTTCCTGCAAGCAAGACTTCGTTTCAGGTAAAAGCAGTCACTTTTCACGTCAATCGAAGCTACATTGTTCACGAAGCTCACCCGTTTCTCGCTCTTAACTGAAAAGCATTGCATGTGAGAGGACCTGTGGTTTGTATCATTTTCAGAAACAGAGTTGAACTAGATAAGGTCCATGTGTGTACGAAACACAGTTCTTTTGTTCTAAGCACACTCACGTTTCGATCTGTATTAGAGACTCTAGAGAGCAAGAGCGTGCTTCTTGCTCTAAATCAGAGTGTGTTTCATGGATGAGAACTGTGCCGTGTGTTTCCCTTCAGAAACGGAGTTAAATGCCAGGCTGTGTCTTTCTTCAAGCAAGACTTAGTTTCAGGTAAACGCAGTCACTTTTCACCTCAAACGAAGCTACATTGTTCACAAAGCCCACACGTTTCTCGATCTTAACTGAAAAGAACTGGATGATAGAGGACCTGTGGTTTGTATCAGTTTCAGAAACAGAGTTGAACTAGATATGGTCCGTGTGTGTAGGAAACAGAATTCTTTTGTTCTGAGCACACTCACGTTTCCCTCTGTATTAGAGACTCTAGAAAGCAAGAGCGTGCCTCTTGCTCTAAAGCAGAGTGTTTTTCATGGATGAGAACTATGCCGTGTGTTTCCCTTCAGAAACGGAGTTAAATGCCGGGCTCTGTGTCTTTCTTCAAGCAAGACTTCGTTTCATGTAAACGCAGTCACTTTTCAGCTCAAACGAAGCTACATTGTTCACAAAGCTCACACGTTTCTCCCTCTTAACTGAAAAGCATTGCATGTTAGAGGACCTGTGGTTTGTATCATTTTCAGAATCAGAGTTGAACTAGATATGGTCCGTGTGTAGGAAACACAGTTCTTTTGTTCTGAGCACACTCACGTTTCCCTCTGTATTAGAGACTCTAGAAAGCAAGAGCATGCTTCTTGCTCTAAAGCAGAGTGTGTTTCATGGATGAGAACTGTGCCGTGTGTTTCCCTTCAGAAACGGAGTTAAATGCCAGGCTCTGTGTCTTTCTTCAAGCAAGACTTCGTTTCAGGTAAACGCAGTCACTTTTGACCTCAAATGAAGCTACATTGTTCACAAAGCCCACACGTTTCTCGCTCTTAACTGAAAAGCATTAGATGTTAGAGGACCTGTGGTTTGTATCAGTTTCAGAAACAGAGTAGAACTAGATATGTTCTGTGTGTGTAGGAAACACAATTCTTTTGTTCTGAGCACACTCACGTTTCTCTCTGTATTAGAGACTCTAGAAAGCAAGAGCGTGCTTCTTGCTCTAAAGCAGAGTGTGTTTCATGGAAGAGAACTGTGCCGTGTGTTTCCCTTCAGAAATGGAGTTAAATGCCAGGCGTGTGTCTTCCTACAAGCAAGACTTCGTTTAAGGTAAACGCAGTCACTTTTCAGCTCAAACGAAGCTACATTGTTCACGAAGCTCACACGTTTCTCCCTCTTAACTGAAAAGCATTGGATGTTAGAGGACCTGTGGTTTGTATCAGTTTCAGAAACAGAGTTGAACTAGATATGGTCTGTGTGTGTAGGAAACACAGTTCTTTTGTTCTGAGCACACTCACGTTTCCCTCTGTATTAGAGACTCTAGAAAGCAAGAGCATGCTTCTTGCTCTAAAGCAGAGTGTGTTTCATGGATGAGAACTGTGCCTTGTGTTTCACTTCAGAAACGGAGTTAAATGCCAGGCTCTGTGTCTTTCTTCAAGCAAGACTTCGTATCATGTAAACGCAGTCACTTTTCAGCTCAAACGAAGCTACATTGTTCACAAAGCTCACACGTTTCTCCCTCTTAACTGAAAAGCATTGCATGTTAGAGGACCTGTGGTTTGTATCATTTTCAGAAACAGAGTTGAACTAGATATGGTCTGTGTGTGTAGGAAACACAGTTCTTTTGTTCTGAGCACACTCACGTTTCGCTCTGTATTAGAGACTCTAGAAAGCAACAGCGTGCTTCTTGCTCTAAAGCAGAGTGTGTTTCATGGATGAGAACTGTGCCGTGTGTTTCCTTTCAGAAACGGAGTTAAATGCCAGGCTCTGTGTCTTTCTTCAAGCAAGACTTCGTTTCAGGTAAACGCAGTCACTTTTCACCTCAAACGAAGCTACATTGTTCACAAAGCGCACACGTTTTTCGCTCTTACCTGAAAAGCATTGGATGTTAGAGGACCTGTGGTTTGTATCAGTTTCAGAAACAGAGTTGAACTAGATATGGTCTGTGTGTGTAGGAAACACAATTCTTTTGTGCTGAGCACACTCACGTTTCTCTCTGTATTAGAGACTCTAGAAAGCAAGAGCGTGCTTCTTGCTCTAAAGCAGAATATGTTTCATGGATGAGAACTGTGCCGTGTGTTTCCCTTCAGAAACTGAGTTAAATCCCAGAAGTGTGTCTTCCTGCAAGCAAGACTTCGTTTCAGGTAAAAGCAGTCACTTTTCACGTCAATCGAAGCTACATTGTTCACGAAGCTCACCCGTTTCTCGCTCTTAACTGAAAAGCATTGCATGTGAGAGGACCTGTGGTTTGTATCATTTTCAGAAACAGAGTTGAACTAGATAAGGTCCATGTGTGTACGAAACACAGTTCTTTTGTTCTAAGCACACTCACGTTTCGCTCTGTATTAGAGACTCTAGAGAGCAAGAGCGTGCTTCTTGCTCTAAATCAGAGTGTGTTTCATGGATGAGAACTGTGCCGTGTGTTTCCCTTCAGAAACGGAGTTAAATGCCAGGCTGTGTCTTTCTTCAAGCAAGACTTAGTTTCAGGTAAACGCAGTCACTTTTCACCTCAAACGAAGCTACATTGTTCACAAAGCCCACACGTTTCTCGATCTTAACTGAAAAGAACTGGATGATAGAGGACCTGTGGTTTGTATCAGTTACAGAAACAGAGTTGAACTAGATATGGTCCGTGTGTGTAGGAAACACAATTCTTTTGTTCTGAGCACACTCACGTTTCCCTCTGTATTAGAGACTCTAGAAAGCAAGAGCGTGCCTCTTGCTCTAAAGCAGAGTGTTTTTCATGGATGAGAACTATGCCGTGTGTTTCCCTTCAGAAACGGAGTTAAATGCCGGGCTCTGTGTCTTTCTTCAAGCAAGACTTCGTTTCATGTAAACGCAGTCACTTTTCAGCTCAAACGAAGCTACATTGTTCACAAAGCTCACACGTTTCTCCCTCTTAACTGAAAAGCATTGCATGTTAGAGGACCTGTGGTTTGTATCATTTTCAGAATCAGAGTTGAACTAGATATGGTCCGTGTGTAGGAAACACAGTTCTTTTGTTCTGAGCACACTCACGTTTCCCTCTGTATTAGAGACTCTAGAAAGCAAGAGCATGCTTCTTGCTCTAAAGCAGAGTGTGTTTCATGGATGAGAACTGTACCTTGTGTTTCCCTTCAGAAACGGAGTTAAATGCCGGGCTCTGTGTCTTTCTTCAAGCAAGACTTCGTTTCATGTAAACGCAGTCACTTTTCAGCTCAAACGAAGCTACGTTGTTCACAAAGCTCACACGTTTCTCCCTCTTAACTGAAAAGCATTGCATGTTAGAGGTCCTGTGGTTTGTATCATTTTCAGAAACAGAGTTGAACTAGATAAGGTCCGTGTGTGTAGGAAACACAGTTCTTTTGTTCTGAGCACACTCACGTTTCGCTCTGTATTAGAGACTCTAGAAAGCAAGAGCGTGCTTCTTGCTCTAAATCAGAGTGTGTTTCATGGATGAGAACTGTGCCGTGTGTTTCCCTTCAGAAACGGAGTTAAATGCCAGGCTGTGTCTTTCTTCAAGCAAGACTTCGTTTCAGGTAAACGCAGTCACTTTTCACCTGAAACGAAGCTACATTGTTCACAAAGCCCACACGATTCTCGCTCTTAACTGAAAAGAACTGGATGATAGAGGACCTGTGGTTTGTATCAGTTTCAGAAACAGAGTTGAACTAGATATGGTCTGTGTGTGTAGGAAACACAGTTCTTTTGTTCTGAGCACACTCACGTTTCCCTCTGTATTAGAGACTCTAGAAAGCAAGAGCATGCTTCTTGCTCTAAAGCAGAGTGTGTTTCATGGATGAGAACTGTGCCTTGTGTTTCACTTCAGAAACGGAGTTAAATGCCAGGCTCTGTGTCTTTCTTCAAGCAAGACTTCGTATCATGTAAACGCAGTCACTTTTCAGCTCAAACGAAGCTACATTGTTCACAAAGCTCACACGTTTCTCCCTCTTAACTGAAAAGCATTGCATGTTAGAGGACCTGTGGTTTGTATCATTTTCAGAAACAGAGTTGAACTAGATATGGTCCGTGTGTGTAGGAAACACAGTTCTTTTGTTCTGAGCACACTCACGTTTCGCTCTGTATTAGAGACTCTAGAAAGCAACAGCGTGCTTCTTGCTCTAAAGCAGAGTGTGTTTCATGGATGAGAACTGTGCCGTGTGTTTCCTTTCAGAAACGGAGTTAAATGCCAGGCTCTGTGTCTTTCTTCAAGCAAGACTTCGTTTCAGGTAAACGCAGTCACTTTTCACCTCAAACGAAGCTACATTGTTCACAAAGCGCACACGTTTTTCGCTCTTACCTGAAAAGCATTGGATGTTAGAGGACCTGTGGTTTGTATCAGTTTCAGAAACAGAGTTGAACTAGATATGGTCTGTGTGTGTAGGAAACACAATTCTTTTGTGCTGAGCACACTCACGTTTCTCTCTGTATTAGAGACTCTAGAAAGCAAGAGCGTGCTTCTTGCTCTAAAGCAGAATATGTTTCATGGATGAGGACTGTGCCGTGTGTTTCCCTTCAGAAACTGAGTTAAATCCCAGAAGTGTGTCTTCCTGCAAGCAAGACTTCGTTTCAGGTAAAAGCAGTCACTTTTCACGTCAATCGAAGCTACATTGTTCACGAAGTTCACCCGTTTCTCGCTCTTAACTGAAAAGCATTGCATGTGAGAGGACCTGTGGTTTGTATCATTTTCAGAAACAGAGTTGAACTAGATAAGGTCCATGTGTGTACGAAACACAGTTCTTTTGTTCTAAGCACACTCACGTTTCGCTCTGTATTAGAGACTCTAGAGAGCAAGAGCCTGCTTCTTGCTCTAAATCAGAGTGTGTTTCATGGATGAGAACTGTGCCATGTGTTTCACTTCAGAAACGGAGTTAAATGCCAGGCTGTGTCTTTCTTCAAGCAAGACTTAGTTTCAGGTAAACGCAGTCACTTTTCACCTCAAACGAAGCTACATTGTTCACAAAGCCCACACGTTTCTCGATCTTAACTGAAAAGAACTGGATGATAGAGGACCTGTGGTTTGTATCAGTTTCAGAAACAGAGTTGAACTAGATATGGTCCGTGTGTGTAGGAAACACAATTCTTTTGTTCTGAGCACACTCACGTTTCCCTCTGTATTAGAGACTCTAGAAAGCAAGAGCGTGCCTCTTGCTCTAAAGCAGAGTGTTTTTCATGGATGAGAACTATGCCGTGTGTTTCCCTTCAGAAACGGAGTTAAATGCCGGGCTCTGTGTCTTTCTTCAAGCAAGACTTCGTTTCATGTAAACGCAGTCACTTTTCAGCTCAAACGAAGCTACATTGTTCACAAAGCTCACACGTTTCTCCCTCTTAACTGAAAAGCATTGCATGTTAGAGGACCTGTGGTTTGTATCATTTTCAGAATCAGAGTTGAACTAGATATGGTCCGTGTGTAGGAAACACAGTTCTTTTGTTCTGAGCACACTCACGTTTCCCTCTGTATTAGAGACTCTAGAAAGCAAGAGCATGCTTCTTGCTCTAAAGCAGAGTGTGTTTCATGGATGAGAACTGTACCTTGTGTTTCCCTTCAGAAACGGAGTTAAATGCCGGGCTCTGTGTCTTTCTTCAAGCAAGACTTCGTTTCATGTAAACGCAGTCACTTTTCAGCTCAAACGAAGCTACATTGTTCACAAAGCTCACACGTTTCTCCCTCTTAACTGAAAAGCATTGCATGTTAGAGGTCCTGTGGTTTGTATCATTTTCAGAAGCAGAGTTGAACTAGATAAGGTCCGTGTGTGTAGGAAACACAGTTCTTTTGTTCTGAGCACACTCACGTTTCGCTCTGTATTAGAGACTCTAGAAAGCAAGAGCGTGCTTCTTGCTCTAAATCAGAGTGTGTTTCATGGATGAGAACTGTGCCGTGTGTTTCCCTTCAGAAACGGAGTTAAATGCCAGGCTGTGTCTTTCTTCAAGCAAGACTTCGTTTCAGGTAAACGCAGTCACTTTTCACCTGAAACGAAGCTACATTGTTCACAAAGCCCACACGATTCTCGCTCTTAACTGAAAAGAACTGGATGATAGAGGACCTGTGGTTTGTATCAGTTTCAGAAACAGAGTTGAACTAGATACGGTCCCTGTGTAGGAAACACAGTTCTTTTGTTCTGAGCACACTCACGTTTCCTTCTGTATTAGAGACTCTAGAAAGCAAAAGCATGCTTCTTGCTCTGAAGCTGAACGTGTTTCATGGATGAGAACTGTGCCGTGTGTTTCCCTTCAGAAACGGAGTTAAATGACAGGCTCTGTGCCTTCCTACAAGCAAGACTTCGTTTCAGGTAAACGCAGTCACTTTTGAGCTCAAACGAAGCTACTTTGTTCACAAAGCTCACACGTTTTTCGCCCTTAGCTGAAAAGCATTGGATGTTAGAGGACCTGTGGTTTGTATCATTTTCAGAAACAGAGTTGAACTAGATATGGTCTGTGTGTGTAGGAAACACAGTTCTTTTGTTCTGAGCACACTCACGTTTCCCTCTGTATTAGAGACTCTAGAAAGCAAGAGCGTGCCTCTTGCTCTAAAGCAGAGTGTGTTTCATGGATGAGAACGGTGCCGTGTGTTTCCCTTCAGAAACGGAGTTAATGCAAGAAGTGTGTCTTCCTACAAGCAAGACTTCGTTTCAGGTAAAGGCAGTCACTTTTCACCTCAAACGAAGCTACATTGTTCACGAAGCTCACACGTTTCTCGCTCTTAACTGAAAAGAACTGGATGATAGAGGACCTGTGGTTTGTATCAGTTTCAGAAACAGAGTAGAACTAGATATGGTCTGTGTGTGGAGGAAACACAGTTCTTTTGTTCTGAGCACACTCACGTTTCCCTCTGTATTAGAGACTCTAGAAAGCAAGAGCGTGCTTCTTGCTCTAAAGCAGAGTGTGTTTCATGGAAGAGAACTGTGCCGTGTGTTTCCCTTCAGAAATGGAGTTAAATGCCAGGCGTGTGTCTTCCTACAAGCAAGACTTTGTTTCATGTAAACGCAGTTACTTTTCAGCTCAAACCAAGCTACATTGTTCACAAAGCTCACACGTTTCTCCCTCTTAACTGAAAAGCATTGGATGTTAGTGGACCTGTGGATTGTATCAGTTTCAGAAACAGAGTTGAACTAGATATGGTCCGTGTGTAGGAAACACAGTTTTTTTGTTCTGAGCTCACTCACGTTTCCCTCTGTATTAGAGACTCTAGAAAGAAAAAGCATGCTTCTTGCTCTAAAGCTCAACGTGTTTCATGGATGAGAACTGTGCCGTGTGTTTCCCTTCAGAAGCGGAGTTAATACCCGAAGTGTGTCTTCCTACAAGCAAGACTTCGTTTCAGGTAAAGGCAGTCACTTTTCACCTCAAAGGAAGCTACATTGTTCACGAAGCTCACACGTTTCTCGCTCTTAACTGAAAAGCATTGGATGTTAGACGACCTGTGGTTTGTATCAGTTTCAGAAACAGAGTTGAACTAGATATGGTCCGTGTGTGTAGGAAACACAATTCTTTTGTTCTGAGCACACTCACGTTTCCCTCTGTATTAGAGACTCTAGAAAGCAAGAGCGTGCCTCTTGCTCTAAAGCAGAGTGTGTTTCGTGGATGAGAACTGTGCCGTGTGTTTCCCTTCAGAAACGGAGTTAAATGCCAGGCTCTGTGTCTTTCTTCAAGCAAGATTTCGTTTCAGGTAAACGCAGTCACTTTTGACCTCAAATGAAGCTACATTGTTCACAAAGCCCACACGTTTCTCGCTCTTAACTGAAAAGCATTAGATGTTAGAGGACCTGTGGTTTGTATCAGTTTCAGAAACAGAGTAGAACTAGATATGTTCTGTGTGTGTAGGAAACACAATTCTTTTGTTCTGAGCACACTCATGTTTCTCTCTGTATTAGAGACTCTAGAAAGCAAGAGCATGCTTCTTGCTCTAAAGCAGAGTGTGTTTCATGGAAGAGAACTGTGCCGTGTGTTTCCCTTCAGAAATGGAGTTAAATGCCAGGCGTGTGTCTTCCTACAAGCAAGACTTCGTTTAAGGTAAACGCAGTCACTTTTCAGCTCAAACGAAGCTACATTGTTCACGAAGCTCACACGTTTCTCCCTCTTAACTGAAAAGCATTGGATGTTAGAGGACCTGTGGTTTGTATCAGTTTCAGAAACAGAGTTGAACTAGATATGGTCTGTGTGTGTAGGAAACACAGTTCTTTTGTTCTGAGCACACTCACGTTTCCCTCTGTATTAGAGACTCTAGAAAGCAATAGCATGCTTCTTGCTCTAAAGCAGAGTGTGTTTCATGGATGAGAACTGTGCCTTGTGTTTCCCTTCAGAAACGGAGTTAAATGCCAGGCCCTTTGTCTTTCTTCAAGCAAGACTTCGTATCATGTAAACGCAGTCACTTTTCAGCTCAAACGAAGCTACATTGTTCACAAAGCTCACACGTTTCTCCCTCTTAACTGAAAAGCATTGCATGTTAGAGGACCTGTGGTTTGTATCATTTTCAGAAACAGAGTTGAACTAGATATGGTCCGTGTGTGTAGGAAACACAGTTCTTTTGTTCTGAGCACACTCACGTTTCGCTCTGTATTAGAGACTCTAGAAAGCAAGAGCGTGCTTCTTACTCTAAAGCAGGGTGTGTTTCATGGATGAGAACTGTGCCGTGTGTTTCCTGTCAGAAACGGAGTTAAATGCCAGGCTCTGTGTCTTTCTTCAAGCAAGACTTCGTTTCAGGTAAACGCAGTCACTTTTCACCTCAAACGAAGCTACATTGTTCACAAAGCGCACACGTTTCTCGCTCTTAACTGAAAAGCATTGGATGTTAGAGGACCTGTGGTTTGTATCAGTTTCAGAAACAGAGTTGAACTAGATATGGTCTGTGTGTGTAGGAAACACAATTCTTTTGTTCTGAGCACACTCACGTTTCTCTCTGTATTAGAGACTCTAGAAAGCAAGAGCGTGCTTCTTGCTCCAAAGCAGAATCTGTTTCATGGATGAGGACTGTGCCGTGTGTTTCCCTTCAGAAACTGAGTTAAATCCCAGAAGTATGTCTTCCTGCAAGCAAGACTTCGTTTCATGTAAACGCAGTCACTTTTCAGCTCAAACGAAGCTACATTGTTCACAAAGCTCACACGTTTCTCCCTCTTAATTGAAAAGCATTGCATGTTAGAGGTCCTGTGGTTTGTATCATTTTCAGAAACAGAGTTGAACTAGATATGGTCCGTGTGTGTAGGAAACACAGTTCTTTTGTTCTGAACACACTCACGTTTCTCTCTGTATTAGAGACTCTAGAAAGCAAGAGCATTCTTCTTGCTCTAAAGCAGCGTGTGTTTCATGGATGAGAACTGTGCCGTGTGTTTCCTTTCAGAAACGGAGTTAAATGCCAGGCTCTGTGTCTTTCTTCAAGCAAGACTTCGTTTCAGGTAAACGCAGTCACTTTTCACCTCAAACGAAGCTACATTGTTCACAAAGCCCACACGTTTCTCGCTCTTAACTGAAAAGAATTGGATGTTAGAGGACCTGTGGTTTGTATCAGTTTCAGAAACAGAGTTGAACTAGATATGTTCTGTGTGTGTAGGAAACACAATTCTTTTGTTCTGAGCACACTCACGTTTCTCTCTGTATTAGAGACTCTAGAAAGCAAGAGCGTGCTTCTTGCTCTAAAGCAGAATCTGTTTCATGGATGAGGACTGTGCCGTGTGTTTCCCTTCAGAAACTGAGTTAAATCCCAGAAGTGTGTCTTCCTACAAGCAAGACTTCGTTTCAGGTAAAAGCAGTCACTTTTCATGTCAATCGAAGCTACATTGTTCACGAAGCTCACCCGTTTCTGGCTCTTAACTGAAAAGCATTGCATGTTAGAGGACCTGTGGTTTGTATCATTTTCAGAAACAGAGTTGAACTAGATAAGGTTCGTGTGTGTAGGAAACACAGTTCTTTTGTTCTGAGCACACTCACGTTTCGCTCTGTATTAGAGACTCTAGAGAGCAAGAGCGTGCTTCTTGCTCTAAATCAGAGTGTGTTTCATGGATGAGAACTGTGCCGTGTGTTTCCCTTCAGAAACGTAGTTAAATGCCAGGCTGTGTCTTTCTTCAAGCAAGACTTCGTTTCAGGTAAACGCAGTCACTTTTCACCTCAAACGAAGCTACATTGTTCACAAAGCCCACACGATTCTCGCTCTTAACTGAAAAGAACTGGATGATAGAGGACCTGTGGTTTGCATTAGTTTCAGAAACAGAGTTGAACTAGATATGGTCCGTGTGTAGGAAACACAGTTCTTTTGTTCTGAGCACACTCAGGTTTCCCTCTGTATTAGAGACTCTAGAAAGCAAAAGCATGCTTCTTGCTCTAAAGCTGAACGTGTTTCATGGATGAGAACTGTGCCGTGTGTTTCCCTTCAGAAACGAAGTTAATGCCAGAAGTGTGTCTTCCTACAAGCAAGACTTCGTTTCAGGTAAACGCAGTCACTTTTGAGCTCAAACGAAGCTACATTGTTCACAAAGCTCACACGTTTTTCGCCCTTAACTGAAAAGCATTGGATGTTAGAGGACCTGTGGTTTGTATCAATTTCATAAACAGAGATGAAGTAGATATGTTCTGTGTGTGTAGGAAAGACAATTCTTTTGTTCTGAGCACACTCACGTTTCCCTCTGTATTAGAGACTCTAGAAAGCAAGAGCGTGGCTCTTGCTCTAAAGCAGAGTGTGTTTCATGATGAGAACTGTGCCGTGTGTTTCCTTTCAGAAACGGAGTTAAATGCCAGGCTCTGTGTCTTTCTTCAAGCAAGACTTCGTTTCAGGTAAACGCAGTCACTTTTCACCTCAAAAGAAGCTACATTGTTCAAAGCCCAAACGTTTCTCGCTCTTAACTGAAAAGAATTGGATGTAGGAGGACCTGTGGTTTGTATCAGTTTCAGAAACAGAGTTGAACTAGATATGGTCCCTGTGTAGGAAACACAGTTCTTTTCTTCTGAGCACACTCACGTTTCCCTCTGTATTAGAGACTCTAGAAAGCAAAAGCATGCTTCTTGCTCTAAAGCTGAACGTGTTTCATGGATGAGAACTGTGCCGTGTGTTTCCCTTCAGAAATGGAGTTAAATGCCAGGCTCTGTGTCTTTCTTCAAGCAAGACTTCGTTTCATGTAAACGCAGTCACTTTTCAGCTCACACGAAGGTACATTGTTCACAAAGCTCACACGTTTCTCCCTCTTAACTGAAAAGCATTGCATGTTAGAGGACCTGTGATTTGTATCATTTTCAGAAACAGAGTTGAACTAGATATGGTCCGTGTGTGTAGGAAACACAGTTCTTTTGTTCTGAGCACACTCACGTTTCGCTCTGTATTAGAGACTCTAGAAAGCAAGAGCGTGCTTCTTGCTCTAAAGCAGAGTGTGTTTCATGGATGAGAACTGTGCCGAGTGTTTCCTTTCAGAAACGGAGTTAAATGCCAGGCTCTGTGTCTTTCTTCAAGCAAGACTTCGTTTCAGGTAAAGGCAGTCACTTTTCACCTCAAACGAAGCTAAATTATTCACAAAGCCCACACATTTCTCGCTCTTAACTGAAAAGAATTGGATGTTAGAGGACCTGTGGTTTGTATCAGATTCAGAAACAGAGTTTAACTAGATACGGTCCCGTGTAGGAAAAACAGTTCTTTTGTTCTGAGCACACTCACGTTTCCCTCTGTATTAGAGACTCTAGAAAGCAAAAGCATGCTTCTTTTCTAAAGCTGAACGTGTTTCATGGATGAGAACTGTACCGTGTGTTTCCCTTCAGAAACGGAGTTAAATGACAGGCTCTGTGCCTTCCTACAAGCAAGACTTCGTTTCAGGTAAACACAGTCACTTTTGAGCTCAAACGAAGCGACATTGTTCACAAAGCTCACACGTTTTTTGCCCTTAACTGAAAAGCATTGGATGTTAGAGGAACTGTGGTTTGTATCAGTTTCAGAAACAGAGTTGAACTAGATATGTTCTGTTTGTGTAGGAAACACAATTCTTTTGTTCTGAGCACACTCACTTTTCCCTCTGTATTAGAGACTCTAGAAAGCAAGAGCATGCTTCTTGCTCTAAAGCAGAGTGTGTTTCATGGATGAGAACTGTGCCGTGTGTTTCCCTTCAGAAACGGAGTTAAATGCCAGGCTCTGTGTCTTTCTTCAAGCAAGACTTTGTTTCATGTAAACGCAGTCACTTTTCAGCTCAAACGAAGCTACATTGTTCCCAAAGCTCACACGTTTCTCCCACTTAACTGAAAAGCATTGCATGTTAGAGGACCTGTGGTTTGTATCATTTTCAGAAACAGAGTTGAACTAGATATGGTCCGTGTGTGTAGGAAACACAGTTCTTTTGTTCTGAGCACACTCACGTTTCGATCTGTATTAGAGACTCTAGAAAGCAAGAGCGTGCTTCTTGCTCTAAAGCAGAGTGTGTTTCATGATGAGAACTGTGCCGTGTGTTTCCTTTCAGAAACGGAGTTAAATGCCATGCTCTGTGTCTTTCTTCAAGCAAGACTTCGTTTCAGGTGAACGCAGTCACTTTTCACCTCAAACGAAGCTACATTGTTCAAAGCCCAAACGTTTCTCGCTCTTAACTGAAAAGAATTGGATGTAGGAGGACCTGTGGTTTGTATCAGTTTCAGAAACAGAGTTGAACTAGATATGGTCCCTGTGTAGGAAACACAGTTCTTTTCTTCTGAGCACACTCACGTTTCCCTCTGTATTAGAGACTCTAGAAAGCAAAAGCATGCTTCTTGCTCTAAAGCTGAACGTGTTTCATGGATGAGAACTGTGCCGTGTGTTTCCCTTCAGAAATGGAGTAAATGCCAGAAGTGTGTCTTCCTACAAGAAAGACTTCGTTTCAGGTAAAGGCAGTCACTTTTCACCTCAAACAAAGCTACATTGTTCACGAAGCTCACATGTTTCTCGCTCTTAACTGAAAAGCATTGGATGTTAGACGACATGTGGTTTGTATCAGTTTCAGAAACAGAGTTGAACTAGATATGGTCCGTGTGTGTAGGAAACACAATTCTTTTGTTCTGAGCACACTCACGTTTCCCTCTGTATTAGAGACTCTAGAAAGCAAGAGCGTGCCTCTTGCTCTAAAGCAGAGTGTGTTTCATGGATGAGAACTGTGCCTTGTGTTTCCCTTCAGAAACGGAGTTAAATGCCAGGCTCTGTGTCTTTCTTCAAGCAAGACTTCGATTCATGTAAACGCAGTCACTTTTCAGCTCACACTAAGGTACATTGTTCACAAAGCTCACACGTTTCTCACTCTTAACTGAAAAGCATTGCATGTTAGAGGACCTGTGATTTGTATCATTTTCAGAAACAGAGTTGAACTAGATATGGTCCGTGTGTGTAGGAAACACAGTTGTTTTGTTCTGAGCACACTCACGTTTCGCTCTGTATTAGAGACTCTAGAAAGCAAGAGCGTGCTTCTTGCTCTAAAGCAGAGTGTGTTTCATGGATGAGAACTGTGCCGAATGTTTCCTTTCAGAAACGGAGTTAAATGCCAGGCTCTGTGTCTTTCTTCAAGCAAGACTTTGTTTCAGGTAAAGGGAGTCACTTTTCACCTCAAACGAAGCTAAATTGTTCACAAAGCCCACACGTTTCTCGCTCTTAACTGAAAAGAATTGGATGTTAGAGGACCTGTGGTTTGTATCAGTTTCAGAAACAGAGTTTAACTAGATACGGTCCCTGTGTAGGAAAAACAGTTCTTTTGTTCTGAGCACACTCACGTTTCCCTCTGTATTAGAGACTCTAGAAAGCAAAAGCATGCTTCTTTTCTAAAGCTGAACGTGTTTCATGGATGAGAACTGTACCGTGTGTTTCCCTTCAGAAACGGAGTTAAATGACAGGCTCTGTGCCTTCCTACAAGCAAGACTTCGTTTCAGGTAAACGCAGTCACTTTTGAGCTCAAACGAAGCGACATTGTTCACAAAGCTCACACGTTTTTTGCCCTTAACTGAAAAGCATTGGATGTTAGAGGACAAGTGGTTTGTATCAGTTTCAGAAACAGAGTTGAACTAGATATGTTCTGTTTGTGTAGGAAACACCATTCTTTTGTTCTGAGCACACTCATGTTTCCCTCTGTATTAGAGACTCTAGAAAGCAAGAGCGTGGCTCTTGCTCTAAAGCAGAGTGTGTTTCATGGATGAGAACGGTGCCGTGTGTTTCCCTTCAGAAACGAAGTTAATGCCAGAAGTGTGTCTTCCTACAAGCAAGACTTCGTTTCAGGTAAAGGCAGTCACTTTTCACCTCAAACAAAGCTACATTGTTCACGAAGCTCACACGTTTCTCGCTCTTAACTGTAAAGCATTGGATGTTAGACGACCTGTGGTTTGTATCAGTTTCAGAAACAGAGTTGAACTAGATATGGTCCGTGTGTGTAGGAAACACAATTCTTTTGTTCTGAGCACACTCACGTTTCCCTCTGTATTAGAGACTCTAGAAAGCAAGAGCGTGCCTCTTGCTCTAAAGCAGAGTGTGTTTCATGGATGAGAACTGTGCCGTGTTTTTCCCTTCAGAAACGGAGTTAAATGCCAGGCTCTGTGTCTTTCTTCAAGCAAGACTTCGTTTCATGTAAACGCAGTCACTTTTCAACTCACACGAAGCTACATTGTTCAGAAAGCTCAAACGTTTCTCCCTCTTAACTGAAAAGCATTGGATGTTAGATGACCTGTGGTTTGTATCATTTTCAGAAACAGAGTAGAACTAGATATGGTCTGTGTTTGGAGGAAACACAGTTCTTTTGTTCTGAGCACACTCATGTTTCCCTCTGTATTAGAGACTCTAGAAAGCAAGAGCGTGCTTCTTGCTCTAAAGCAGAGTGTGTTTCATGGAAGAGAACTGTGCCGTGTGTTTCCCTTCAGAAATGGAGTTAAATGCGAGGCGTGTGTCTTCCTACAAGCAAGACTTCGTTTAAGGTAAACGCAGTCACTTTTCAGCTCAAACAAAGCTACATTGTTCACGAAGCTCACACGTTTCTCCCTCTTAACTGAAAAGCATTGGATGTTAGAGGACCTGTGGTTTGTATCAGTTTCAGAAACAGAGTTGAACTAGATATGGTCTGTGTGTGTAGGAAACACAGTTCTTTTGTTCTGAGCACACTCACGTTTCCCTCTGTGTTAGAGACTCTAGAAAGCAAGAGCATGCTTCTTGCTCTAAAGCAAAGTGTGTTTCATGGATGAGAACTGAGCCTTGTGTTTCCCTTCAGAAACAGAGTTAAAAGCCAGGCTCTGTGTCTTTCTTCAAGCAAGACTTCGTTTCATGTAAACGCAGTCACTTTTCAGCTCAAACGAAGCTACATTGTTCACAAAGCTCACACGTTTCTCCCTCTTAACTGAAAAGCATTGCATGTTAGAGGACCTGTGGTTTGTATCATTTTCAGAAACAGAGTTGAACTAGATATGGTCCGTGTGTGTAGGAAACACAGTTCTTTTGTTCTGAGCACACTCACGTTTCGATCTGTATTAGAGACTCTAGAAAGCAAGAGCGTGCTTCTTGCTCTAAAGCAGAGTGTGTTTCATGATGAGAACTGTGCCGTGTGTTTCCTTTCAGAAACGGAGTTAAATGCCATGCTCTGTGTCTTTCTTCAAGCAAGACTTCGTTTCAGGTGAACGCAGTCACTTTTCACCTCAAACGAAGCTACATTGTTCAAAGCCCAAACGTTTCTCGCTCTTAACTGAAAAGAATTGGATGTAGGAGGACCTGTGGTTTGTATCAGTTTCAGAAACAGAGTTGAACTAGATATGGTCCCTGTGTAGGAAACACAGTTCTTTTCTTCTGAGCACACTCACGTTTCCCTCTGTATTAGAGACTCTAGAAAGCAAAAGCATGCTTCTTGCTCTAAAGCTGAACGTGTTTCATGGATGAGAACTGTGCCGTGTGTTTCCCTTCAGAAATGGAGTAAATGCCAGAAGTGTGTCTTCCTACAAGAAAGACTTCGTTTCAGGTAAAGGCAGTCACTTTTCACCTCAAACAAAGCTACATTGTTCACGAAGCTCACATGTTTCTCGCTCTTAACTGAAAAGCATTGGATGTTAGACGACATGTGGTTTGTATCAGTTTCAGAAACAGAGTTGAACTAGATATGGTCCGTGTGTGTAGGAAACACAATTCTTTTGTTCTGAGCACACTCACGTTTCCCTCTGTATTAGAGACTCTAGAAAGCAAGAGCGTGCCTCTTGCTCTAAAGCAGAGTGTGTTTCATGGATGAGAACTGTGCCTTGTGTTTCCCTTCAGAAACGGAGTTAAATGCCAGGCTCTGTGTCTTTCTTCAAGCAAGACTTCGATTCATGTAAACGCAGTCACTTTTCAGCTCACACTAAGGTACATTGTTCACAAAGCTCACACGTTTCTCACTCTTAACTGAAAAGCATTGCATGTTAGAGGACCTGTGATTTGTATCATTTTCAGAAACAGAGTTGAACTAGATATGGTCCGTGTGTGTAGGAAACACAGTTGTTTTGTTCTGAGCACACTCACGTTTCGCTCTGTATTAGAGACTCTAGAAAGCAAGAGCGTGCTTCTTGCTCTAAAGCAGAGTGTGTTTCATGGATGAGAACTGTGCCGAATGTTTCCTTTCAGAAACGGAGTTAAATGCCAGGCTCTGTGTCTTTCTTCAAGCAAGACTTTGTTTCAGGTAAAGGGAGTCACTTTTCACCTCAAACGAAGCTAAATTGTTCACAAAGCCCACACGTTTCTCGCTCTTAACTGAAAAGAATTGGATGTTAGAGGACCTGTGGTTTGTATCAGTTTCAGAAACAGAGTTTAACTAGATACGGTCCCTGTGTAGGAAAAACAGTTCTTTTGTTCTGAGCACACTCACGTTTCCCTCTGTATTAGAGACTCTAGAAAGCAAAAGCATGCTTCTTTTCTAAAGCTGAACGTGTTTCATGGATGAGAACTGTACCGTGTGTTTCCCTTCAGAAACGGAGTTAAATGACAGGCTCTGTGCCTTCCTACAAGCAAGACTTCGTTTCAGGTAAACGCAGTCACTTTTGAGCTCAAACGAAGCGACATTGTTCACAAAGCTCACACGTTTTTTGCCCTTAACTGAAAAGCATTGGATGTTAGAGGACAAGTGGTTTGTATCAGTTTCAGAAACAGAGTTGAACTAGATATGTTCTGTTTGTGTAGGAAACACAATTCTTTTGTTCTGAGCACACTCATGTTTCCCTCTGTATTAGAGACTCTAGAAAGCAAGAGCGTGGCTCTTGCTCTAAAGCAGAGTGTGTTTCATGGATGAGAACGGTGCCGTGTGTTTCCCTTCAGAAACGAAGTTAATGCCAGAAGTGTGTCTTCCTACAAGCAAGACTTCGTTTCAGGTAAAGGCAGTCACTTTTCACCTCAAACAAAGCTACATTGTTCACGAAGCTCACACGTTTCTCGCTCTTAACTGTAAAGCATTGGATGTTAGACGACCTGTGGTTTGTATCAGTTTCAGAAACAGAGTTGAACTAGATATGGTCCGTGTGTGTAGGAAACACAATTCTTTTGTTCTGAGCACACTCACGTTTCCCTCTGTATTAGAGACTCTAGAAAGCAAGAGCGTGCCTCTTGCTCTAAAGCAGAGTGTGTTTCATGGATGAGAACTGTGCCGTGTTTTTCCCTTCAGAAACGGAGTTAAATGCCAGGCTCTGTGTCTTTCTTCAAGCAAGACTTCGTTTCATGTAAACGCAGTCACTTTTCAACTCACACGAAGCTACATTGTTCACAAAGCTCAAACGTTTCTCCCTCTTAACTGAAAAGCATTGGATGTTAGATGACCTGTGGTTTGTATCATTTTCAGAAACAGAGTAGAACTAGATATGGTCTGTGTTTGGAGGAAACACAGTTCTTTTGTTCTGAGCACACTCATGTTTCCCTCTGTATTAGAGACTCTAGAAAGCAAGAGCGTGCTTCTTGCTCTAAAGCAGAGTGTGTTTCATGGAAGAGAACTGTGCCGTGTGTTTCCCTTCAGAAATGGAGTTAAATGCGAGGCGTGTGTCTTCCTACAAGCAAGACTTCGTTTAAGGTAAACGCAGTCAATTTTCAGCTCAAACAAAGCTACATTGTTCACGAAGCTCACACGTTTCTCCCTCTTAACTGAAAAGCATTGGATGTTAGAGGACCTGTGGTTTGTATCAGTTTCAGAAACAGAGTTGAACTAGATATGGTCTGTGTGTGTAGGAAACACAGTTCTTTTGTTCTGAGCACACTCACGTTTCCCTCTGTGTTAGAGACTCTAGAAAGCAAGAGCATGCTTCTTGCTCTAAAGCAAAGTGTGTTTCATGGATGAGAACTGAGCCTTGTGTTTCCCTTCAGAAACAGAGTTAAAAGCCAGGCTCTGTGTCTTTCTTCAAGCAAGACTTCGTTTCATGTAAACGCAGTCACTTTTCAGCTCAAACGAAGCTACATTGTTCACAAAGCTCACACGTTTCTCCCTCTTAACTGAAAAGCATTGCATGTTAGAGGACATGTAGTTTGTATCATTTTCAGAAACAGAGTTGAACTAGATATGGTCCGTGTGTGTAGGAAACACAGTTCTTTTGTTCTGAGCACACTCACGTTTCCCTCTGTATTAGAGACTCTTGAAAGCAAGAGTGTGCTTCTTGCTCTAAAGCAGAGTGTGTTTCATGGATGAGAACTGTGCCGTGTGTTTCCTTTCTGAAACGGTGTTAAATGCCAGGCTCTGTGTCTTTCTTCAAGCAAGACTTCGTTTCAGGTAAACGCAGTCACTTTTCACCTCAAACGAAGCTACATTGTTCACAAAGCCCACACGTTTCTCGCTCTTAACTGAAAAGAATTGGATGTTAGAGGACCTGTGGTTTGTATCAGTTTCAGAAACAGTGTTGAACTAGATATGGTCCCTGTGTAGGAAACACAGTTCTTTTGTTCTGAGCACACTCACGTTTCCCTCTGTATTAGAGACTCTAGAAAGCAAAAGCATGCTTCTTGCTCTAAAGCTGAACGTGTTTCATGGATGAGAACTGTGCCGTGTGTTTCCCTTCAGAAACGGAGTTAAATGACAGGCTCTGTGCCTTCCTACAAGCAAGACTTCGTTTCAGGTAAACGCAGTCAGTTTTGAGCTCAAACGAAGCTACATTGTTCACAAAGCTAACACGTTTTTCGCACTTAACTGAAAAGCATTGGATGTTAGAGGACCTGTGGTTTCTATCAGTTTCAGAAACAGAGTTGAACTTGATATGCTCTGTGTGTGTAGGAAACACAATTCTTTTGTTCTGAGCCCACTCACGTTTCCCTCTGTATTAGAGACTCTAGAAAGCAAGAACGTGCTTCTTGCTCTAAAGCAGAATCTGTTTCATGGATGAGGACTGAGCCGTGTGTTTCCCTTCAGAAACTGAGTTAAATCCCAGAAGTGTGTCTTCCTACAAGCAAGACTTCGTTTCAGGTAAAAGCAATCACTTTTCACGTCAATCGAAGCTACATTGTTCACGAAGCTCACCCGGTTCTCGCTCTTAACTGAAAAGCTTTGCATGTTAGAGGACCTGTGGTTTGTATCAGTTTCAGAAAGAGAGTTGAACTAGATATGGTCCGTGTGTGTAGGAAACACAATTCTTTTGTTCTGAGCACACTCACGTTTCCCTCTGTATTAGAGACTCTAGAAAGCAAGAGCATGCTTCTTGCTCTAAAGCAGAGTGTGTTCCATGGATGAGAACTGTATCTTTTGTTTCCCTTCAGAAACGGAGTTAAATGCCAGGCTCTGTGTCTTTCTTCAAGCAAGACTTCGTTTCATGTAAACGCAGTCACTTTTGAGCTCAAACGAAGCTTCATTGTTCACAAAGCTCACTCGTTTCTCACTCTTAACTGAAAAGCATTGCATGTTAGAGGACCTGTGGTTTGTATCATTTTCAGAAACAGAGTTGAACTAGATATGGTCCGTGTGTGTAGGAAACACAGTTCTTTTGTTCTGAGCACACTCACGTTTCGCTCTGTATTAGAGACTCTAGAAAGCAAGAGCGTGCTTCTTGCTCTAAAGCAGAGTGTGTTTCATGGATGAGAACTGTGCCGTGTGTTTCCCTTCAGAAACGGAGTTAAATGCCAGGCTCTGTGTCTTTCTTCAAGCAAGACTTCGTTTCAGGTAAACGCAGTCACTTTTCACCTCAAACGAAGCTACATTGTTCACAAAGCCCACACGTTTCTCGCTCTTAACTGAAAAGAATTGGATGTTAGAGGACCTGTGGTTTGTATCAGTTTCAGAAACAGAGTTGAACTAGATACGGTCCCTGTGTAGGAAACACAGTTCTTTTGTTCTGAGCACACTCACGTTTCCCTCTGTATTAGAGACTCTAGAAAGCAAAACCATGCTTCTTGCTCTAAAGCTGAACGTGTTTCATGGATGAGAACTGTGCCGTGTGTTTCCCTTCAGAAACGAAGTTAATGCCAGAAGTGTGTCTTCCTACAAGCAAGACTTCGTTTCAGGTAAAGGCAGTCACTTTTCACCTCAAACGAAGCTACATTGTTCACGAAGCTCACACGTTTCTCGCTCTTAACTGAAAAGCATTGGATGTTAGAGGACTTGCGGTTTGTATCAGTTTCAGAAACAGAGTAGAACTAGATATGGTCTGTGTGTGGAGGAAACACAGTTCATTTGTTCTGAGCATACTCACGTTTCCCTCTGTATTAGAGACTCTAGAAAGCAAGAGCATGCTTCTTGCTCTAAAGCAGAGTGTGTTTCATGGATGAGAACTGTATCTTGTGTTTCCCTTCAGAAACGGAGTTAAATGCCAGGCTCTGTGTCTTTCTTCAAGCAAGAATTCTTTTCATGTAAACGCAGTCACTTTTCAGCTCAAACGAAGCTACATTGTTCACAAAGCTCACACGTTTCTCCCTCTTAACTGAAAAGCATTGCATGTTAGAGGACCTGTGGTTTGTATCAGTTTCAGAAACAGAGTTGAACTAGATATGGTCTGTGTGTGTAGGAAACACAGTTCTTTTGTGCTGAGCACACTCACGTTTCCCTCTGTATTAGAGACTCTAGAAAGCAAGAGCATGCTTCTTGCTCTAAAGCAGAGTGTGTTTCATGGATGAGAACTGTGACTTGTGTTTCCCTTCAGAAACGGAGTTAAATGACATGCTCTGTGACTTCCTACAAGCAAGACTTCGTTTCAGGTAAACGCAGTCACTTTTGAGCTCAAACGAAGCTACATTGTTCACAAAGCTCACACGTTTTTCGCCCTTAACCGAAAAGCATTGCATGTTAGAGGACCTGTGGTTTGTATCAGTTTCAGAAACAGAGTTGAAGTAGATATGGTCCGTGTGTGTAGGAAACACAGTTCTTTTGTTCTGAGCACACTCACGTTTCGCTCTGTATTAGAGACTCTAGAAAGCAAGAGCGTGCTTCTTGCTCTAAAGCAGAGTGTGTTTCATGGATGAGAACTGTGCCGTGTATTTCCCTTCAGAAACGGAGTTAAATGCCAGGCTCTGTGTCTTTCTCCAAGCAAGACTTCGTTTCATGTAAGCGCAGTCACTTTTCAGCTCAAACGAAGCTACATTGTTCACAAAGCTCACACCTTTCTCCCTCTTAACTGAAAAGCATTGCATGTTAGAGGACCTGTGGTTTTTTATCATTTTCAGAAACAGAGTTGAACTAGATATGGTCCGTGTGTGTAGGAAACACAATTCTTTTGTTCTGAGCACACTCACGTTTCCCTCTGTATTAGAGACTCTAGAAAGCAAGAGCGTGCCTCTTGTTCTAAAGCAGAGTGTGTTTCATGGATGAGAACGGTGCCGTGTGTTTCCCTTCAGAAACGAAGTTAATGCCAGAAGTGTGTCTTCCTACAAGCAAGACATCGTTTCAGGTAAAGGCAGTCACTTTTCACCTCAAACGAAGCTACATGTTCACGAAGCTCACACGTTTCTCTCTCTTAACTGAAAAGCATTTGATGTTAGACGACCTGTGGTTTGTATCAGTTTCAGAAACAGAGTTGAACTAGATATGGTCCGTGTGTGTAGGAAACACAGTTCTTTTGTTCTGAGCACACTCACGTTTCCCTCTGTATTAGAGACTCTAGAAAGCAAGAGCGTGCCTCTTGCTCTACAGCAGAGTGTTTTTCATGGATGAGAACTGTGCCGTGTGTTTCCCTTCAGAAACGGAATTAAATGCCAGGCTCTGTGTCTTTCTTCAAGCAAGACTTCGTTTCATGTAAACGCAGTCACTTTTCAGCTCAAACGAAGATAAATTGTTCACAAAGCTCACATGTTTCTCGCTCTTAACTGAAAAGCATTGGATGTTAGAGGACCTGTGGTTTGTATCAGTTTCAGAAACAGAGTTGAACTAGATATGGTCTGTGTGTGTAGGAAACACAATTCTTTTGTTCTGAGCACACTCACATTTCCCTCTGTATTAGAGACTCTAGAAAGCAAGAGCATGCTTCTTGCTCTAAAGCAGAGTGTGTTCCATGGATGAGAACTGCATCTTGTGTTTCCCTTCAGAAACGGTGTTAAATGCCAGGCTCTGTGTCTTTCTTCAAGCAAGACTTCGTTTCATGTAAACGCAGTCACTTTTCAGCTCAAACGAAGCTACATTGGTCACAAAGCTCACACGTTTCTCCCTCTTAAATGAAAAGCATTGCATGTAGAGGACCTATGGTTTGTATCATTTTCAGAAACAGAGTTGAACTAGATATGGTCCGTGTGTGTAGGAAACACAGTTCTTTTGTTCTGAGCACACTCACGTTTCGCTCTGTATTAGAGACTCTAGAAAGCAAGAGCGTGCTTCTTGCTCGAAAGCAGAGTGTGTTTCATGGATGAGAACTGTGCAGTGTGTTTCCCTTCAGAAATGGAGTAAATGCCAGAAGTGTGTCTTCCTACAAGCAAGACTTCGTTTCAGGTAAAGGCAGTCACATTTCACCTCAAACAAATCTACATTGTTCACGAAGCTCACACGTTTCTCGCTCTTAACTGAAAAGCATTGGATGTTAGACGACCTGTGGTTTGTATCAGTTTCAGAAACAGAGTTGAACTAGATATGGTCCGTGTGTGTAGGAAACACAATTCTTTTGTTCTTAGCACACTCACGTTTCCCTCTGTATTAGAGACTCTAGAAAGCAAGAGCGTGCCTCTTGCTCTAAAGCAGAGTGTGTTTCATGGATGAGAACTGTGCCGTGTGTTTCCCTTCAGAAACGGAGTTAAATGCCAGGCTCTGTGTCTTTCTGCAAGCAAGACTTCGTTTCATGTAAACGCAGTCACTTTTCAACTCACACGAAGCTACAGTGTTCACAAAGCTCAAACGTTTCTCCCTCTTAACTGAAAAGCATTGGATGTTAGAGGACCTGTGGTTTGTATCATTTTCAGAAACAGAGTAGAACTAGATATGGTCTGTGTGTGGAGGAAACACAGTTCTTTTGTTCTGAGCACACTCACGTTTCCCTCTGTATTAGAGACTCTAGAAAGCAAGAGCGTGCTTCTTGCTCTAATGCAGAGTGTGTTTCATGGACGAGAACTGTGCCGTGTGTTTCCCTTCAGAAATGGAGTTAATTGCCAGGCGTGTGTCTTCCTACAAGCAAGACTTCGTTTCATGTAAACGCAGTCACTTTTCAGCTCAAACGAATCTACATTGTTCACAAAGCTCACACGTTTCTCCCTCTTAACAGAAAAGCATTGCATGTTAGAGGACCTGTGGTTTGTATCATTTTCAGAAACAGAGTTGAACTAGATATGGTCCGTGTGTGTAGGAAACACAGTTCTTTTGTTCTGAGCACACTCACGTTTCCCTCTGTATTAGAGACTCTAGAAAGCAAGAGCGTGCTTCTTGCTCTAAAGCAGAGTGTGTTTCATGGATGAGAACTATGCCGTGTGTTTCCTTTCAGAAACGGTGTTAAATGCCAGGCTCTGTGTCTTTCTTCAAGCAAGACTTCGTTTCAGGTAAACGCAGTCACTTTTCACCTCAAACGAAGCTACAATGTTCACAAAGCCCACACGTTTCTCGCTCTTAACTGAAAAGAATTGGATGTTAGAGGACCGGTGGTTTGTATCAGTTTCAGAAACAGTGTTGAACTAGATATGGTCCCTGTGTAGGAAAAACAGTTCTTTTGTTCTGAGCACACTCACGTTTCCCTCTGTATTAGAGACTCTAGAAAGCAAAAGCATGCTTCTTGCTCTAAAGCTGAACGTGTTTCATGGATGAGAACTGTGCCGTGTGTTTCCCTTCAGAAACGGAGTTAAATGACAGGCTCTGTGCCTTCCTACAAGCAAGACTTCGTTTCAGGTAAACGTAGTCACTTTTGAGCTCAAACGAATCTACATTGTTCACAAAGCTCACACGTTTTTCGCACTTAACCGAAAAGCATTGCATGTTAGAGGACCTGTGGTTTGTATCAGTTTCAGAAACAGAGTTGAAGTAGATATGGTCCGTGTGTGTAGGAAACACAGTTCTTTTGTTCTGAGCACACTCACGTTTCGCTCTGTATTAGAGACTCTAGAAAGCAAGAGCGTGCTTCTTGCTCTAAAGCAGAGTGTGTTTCATGGATGAGAACTGTGCCGTGTATTTCCCTTCAGAAACGGAGTTAAATGCCAGGCTCTGTGTCTTTCTCCAAGCAAGACTTCGTTTCATGTAAGCGCAGTCACTTTTCAGCTCAAACGAAGCTACATTGTTCACAAAGCTCACACCTTTCTCCCTCTTAACTGAAAAGCATTGCATGTTAGAGGACCTGTGGTTTTTTATCATTTTCAGAAACAGAGTTGAACTAGATATGGTCCGTGTGTGTAGGAAACACAATTCTTTTGTTCTGAGCACACTCACGTTTCCCTCTGTATTAGAGACTCTAGAAAGCAAGAGCGTGCCTCTTGTTCTAAAGCAGAGTGTGTTTCATGGATGAGAACGGTGCCGTGTGTTTCCCTTCAGAAACGAAGTTAATGCCAGAAGTGTGTCTTCCTACAAGCAAGACATCGTTTCAGGTAAAGGCAGTCACTTTTCACCTCAAACGAAGCTACATGTTCACGAAGCTCACACGTTTCTCTCTCTTAACTGAAAAGCATTTGATGTTAGACGACCTGTGGTTTGTATCAGTTTCAGAAACAGAGTTGAACTAGATATGGTCCGTGTGTGTAGGAAACACAGTTCTTTTGTTCTGAGCACACTCACGTTTCCCTCTGTATTAGAGACTCTAGAAAGCAAGAGCGTGCCTCTTGCTCTAAAGCAGAGTGTTTTTCATGGATGAGAACTGTGCCGTGTGTTTCCCTTCAGAAACGGAATTAAATGCCAGGCTCTGTGTCTTTCTTCAAGCAAGACTTCGTTTCATGTAAACGCAGTCACTTTTCAGCTCAAACGAAGATAAATTGTTCACAAAGCTCACATGTTTCTCGCTCTTAACTGAAAAGCATTGGATGTTAGAGGACCTGTGGTTTGTATCAGTTTCAGAAACAGAGTTGAACTAGATATGGTCTGTGTGTGTAGGAAACACAATTCTTTTGTTCTGAGCACACTCACATTTCCCTCTGTATTAGAGACTCTAGAAAGCAAGAGCATGCTTCTTGCTCTAAAGCAGAGTGTGTTCCATGGATGAGAACTGCATCTTGTGTTTCCCTTCAGAAACGGTGTTAAATGCCAGGCTCTGTGTCTTTCTTCAAGCAAGACTTCGTTTCATGTAAACGCAGTCACTTTTCAGCTCAAACGAAGCTACATTGTTCACAAAGCTCACACGTTTCTCCCTCTTAAATGAAAAGCATTGCATGTAGAGGACCTATGGTTTGTATCATTTTCAGAAACAGAGTTGAACTAGATATGGTCCGTGTGTGTAGGAAACACAGTTCTTTTGTTCTGAGCACACTCACGTTTCGCTCTGTATTAGAGACTCTAGAAAGCAAGAGCGTGCTTCTTGCTCGAAAGCAGAGTGTGTTTCATGGATGAGAACTGTGCAGTGTGTTTCTCTTCAGAAATGGAGTAAATGCCAGAAGTGTGTCTTCCTACAAGCAAGACTTCGTTTCAGGTAAAGGCAGTCACATTTCACCTCAAACAAATCTACATTGTTCACGAAGCTCACACGTTTCTCGCTCTTATCTGAAAAGCATTGGATGTTAGACGACCTGTGGTTTGTATCAGTTTCAGAAACAGAGTTGAACTAGATATGGTCCGTGTGTGTAGGAAACACAATTCTTTTGTTCTGAGCACACTCACGTTTCCCTCTGTATTAGAGACTCTAGAAAGCAAGAGCGTGCCTCTTGCTCTAAAGCAGAGTGTGTTTCATGGATGAGAACTGTGCCGTGTGTTTCCCTTCAGAAATGGAGTTAATTGCCAGGCGTGTGTCTTCCTACAAGCAAGACTTCGTTTCATGTAAACGCAGTCACTTTTCAGCTCAAACGAATCTACATTGTTCACAAAGCTCACACGTTTCTCCCTCTTAACAGAAAAGCATTGCATGTTAGAGGACCTGTGGTTTGTATCATTTTCAGAAACAGAGTTGAACTAGATATGGTCCGTGTGTGTAGGAAACACAGTTCTTTTGTTCTGAGCACACTCACGTTTCCCTCTGTATTAGAGACTCTAGAAAGCAAGAGCGTGCTTCTTGCTCTAAAGCAGAGTGTGTTTCATGGATGAGAACTGTGCCGTGTGTTTCCTTTCAGAAACGGTGTTAAATGCCAGGCTCTGTGTCTTTCTTCAAGCAAGACTTCGTTTCAGGTAAACGCAGTCACTTTTCACCTCAAACGAAGCTACATTGTTCACAAAGCCCACACGTTTCTCGCTCTTAACTGAAAAGAATTGGATGTTAGAGGACCGGTGGTTTGTATCAGTTTCAGAAACAGTGTTGAACTAGATATGGTCCCTGTGTAGGAAACACAGTTCTTTTGTTCTGAGCACACTCACGTTTCCCTCTGTATTAGAGACTCTAGAAAGCAAAAGCATGCTTCTTGCTCTAAAGCTGAACGTGTTTCATGGATGAGAACTGTGCCGTGTGTTTCCCTTCAGAAACGGAGTTAAATGACAGGCTCTGTGCCTTCCTACAAGCAAGACTTCGTTTCAGGTAAACGCAGTCACTTTTGAGCTCAAACGAATCTACATTGTTCACAAAGCTAACACGTTTTTCGCACTTAACTGAAAAGCATTGGATGTTAGAGGACCTGTGGTTTCTATCAGTTTCAGAAACAGAGTTGAACTAGATATGTTCTGTGTGTGTAGGAAACACAATTCTTTTGTTCTGAGCACACTCACGTTTCCCTCTGTATTAGAGACTCTAGAAAGCAAGAGCGTGCTTCTTGCTCTAAAGCAGAATCTGTTTCATGGATGAGGACTGTGCCGTGTGTTTCCCTTCAGAAACTGAGTTAAATCCCAGAAGTGTGTCTTCCTACAAGCAAGACTTCGTTTCAGGTAAAAGCAATCACTTTTCACGTCAATCGAAGCTACATTGTTCACGAAGCTCACCCGGTTCTCGCTCTTAACTCAAAAGCTTTGCATGTTAGAGGACCTGTGGTTTGTATCATTTTCAGAAACAGAGTTGAACTAGATAAGGTCCGTGTGTGTAGGAAACACAGTTCTTTCGTTCTGAGCACACTCACGTTTCGCTCTTTATTAGAGACTCTAGAAAGCAAGAGCGTGCTTCTTGCTCTAAATCAGAGTGTGTTTCATGGATGAGAACTGTGCCGTGTGTTTCCCTTAAGAAACGGAGTTAAATGCCAGGCTGTGTCTTTCTTCAAGCAAGACTTCGTTTCAGGTAAACGCAGTCAATTTTCAGCTCACACGAAGCTATATTGTTCACAAAGCCCACACGTTTCTCGCTCTTAACTGAAAAGAAATGGATGATAGAGGACCTGTGGTTTGTATCAGTTTCAGAAACAGAGTTGAACTAGATATGGTCCGTGTGTAGGAAACACAGTTCTTTTGTTCTGAGCACATTCAGGTTTCCCTCTGTATTAGAGACTCTAGAAAGCAAAAGCATGCTTCTTGCTCTAAAGCTGAACGTGTTTCATGGATGAGAACTGTGCCGTGTGTTTCCCTTCAGAAACGGAGTTAATGCCAGAAGTGTGTCTTCCTACAAGCAAGACTTCGTTTCATGTAAAGGCAGTCAATTTTCACCTCAAACGAAGCTACATTGTTCACAAAGCTCACACGTTTCTCGCTCTTAACTGAAAAGCATTGGATGTTAGACGACCTGTGGTTTGTATCAGTTTCAGAAACAGAGATGAACTAGATATGGTCCGTGTGTGTAGGAAACACAGTTCTTTTGTTCTGAGCACACTCACGTTTCCCTCTGTATTAGAGACTCTAGAAAGCAAGAGCGTGCCTCTTGCTCTAAAGCAGAGTGTTTTTCATGGATGAGAACTGTGCCGTGTGTTTCCCTTCAGAAACGGAATTAAATGCCAGGCTCTGTGTCTTTCTTCAAGCAAGACTTCGTTTCATGTAAACACAGTCACTTTTCAGCTCAAACGAAGCTACATTGTTCACAAAGCTCACATGTTTCTCGCTCTTAACTGAAGAGCATTGGATGTTAGAGGACCTGTGGTTTGTATCAGTTTCAGAAACAGAGTTGAACTAGATATGGTCCGTGTGTGTAGGAAACACAATTCTTTTGTTCTGAGCACACTCACGTTTCCCTCTGTATTAGAGACTCTAGAAAGCAAGAGCATGCTTCTTGCTCTAAAGCAGAGTGTGTTCCATGGATGAGAACTGGATCTTTTGTTTCCCTTCAGAAACGGAGTTAAATACCAGGCTCTGTGTCTTTCTTCAAGCAAGACTTCGTTTCATGTAAACGCAGTCACTTTTCAGCTCAAACGAAGCTACATTGTTCACAAAGCTCACACCTTTCTCACTCTTAACTGAAAAGCCTTGCATGTTAGAGGACCTGTGGTTTGTATCATTTTCAGAAACAGAGTTGAACTAGATATGGTCCGTGTGTGTAGGAAACACAGTTCTTTTGTTCTGAGCACACTCACGTTTCGCTCTGTATTAGAGACTCTAGAAAGCAAGAGCGTGCTTCTTGCTCTAAAGCAGAGTGTGTTTCATGGATGAGAACTGTGCCGTGTGTTTCCCTTCAGAAACGGAGTTAAATGCCAGGCTCTGTGTCTTTCTTCAAGCAAGACTTCGTTTCAGGTAAACGCAGTCACTTTTCACCTCAAACGAAGCTACATTGTTCACAAAGCCCACACGTTTCTCGCTCTTAACTGAAAAGAATTGGATGTTAGAGGACCTGTGGTTTGTATCAGTTTCAGAAACAGAGTTGAACTAGATACGGTCCCTGTGTAGGAAACACAGTTCTTTTGTTCTGAGCACACTCACGTTTCCCTCTGTATTAGAGACTCTAGAAAGCAAAAGCATGCTTCTTGCTCTAAAGCTGAACGTGTTTCATGGATGAGAACTGTGCCGTGTGTTTCCCTTCAGAAACGGAGTTAAATGACAGGCTCTGTGCCTTCCTACAAGCAAGACTTCGTTTCAGGTAAACGCAGTCACTTTTGAGCTCAAACGAATCTACATTGTTCACAAAGCTAACACGTTTTTCGCACTTAACTGAAAAGCATTGGATGTTAGAGGACCTGTGGTTTCTATCAGTTTCAGAAACAGAGTTGAACTAGATATGTTCTGTGTGTGTAGGAAACACAATTCTTTTGTTCTGAGCACACTCACGTTTCCCTCTGTATTAGAGACTCTAGAAAGCAAGAGCGTGCTTCTTGCTCTAAAGCAGAATCTGTTTCATGGATGAGGACTGTGCCGTGTGTTTCCCTTCAGAAACTGAGTTAAATCCCAGAAGTGTGTCTTCCTACAAGCAAGACTTCGTTTCAGGTAAAAGCAATCACTTTTCACGTCAATCGAAGCTACATTGTTCACGAAGCTCACCCGGTTCTCGCTCTTAACTCAAAAGCTTTGCATGTTAGAGGACCTGTGGTTTGTATCATTTTCAGAAACAGAGTTGAACTAGATAAGGTCCGTGTGTGTAGGAAACACAGTTCTTTCGTTCTGAGCACACTCACGTTTCGCTCTGTATTAGAGACTCTAGAAAGCAAGAGCGTGCTTCTTGCTCTAAATCAGAGTGTGTTTCATGGATGAGAACTGTGCCGTGTGTTTCCCTTAAGAAACGGAGTTAAATGCCAGGCTGTGTCTTTCTTCAAGCAAGACTTCGTTTCAGGTAAACGCAGTCAATTTTCAGCTCACACGAAGCTATATTGTTCACAAAGCCCACACGTTTCTCGCTCTTAACTGAAAAGAAATGGATGATAGAGGACCTGTGGTTTGTATCAGTTTCAGAAACAGAGTTGAACTAGATATGGTCCGTGTGTAGGAAACACAGTTCTTTTGTTCTGAGCACATTCAGGTTTCCCTCTGTATTAGAGACTCTAGAAAGCAAAAGCATGCTTCTTGCTCTAAAGCTGAACGTGTTTCATGGATGAGAACTGTGCCGTGTGTTTCCCTTCAGAAACGGAGTTAATGCCAGAAGTGTGTCTTCCTACAAGCAAGACTTCGTTTCAGGTAAACGCAGTCACTTTTCACCTCAAACGAAGCTACATTGTTCACAAAGCCCACACGTTTCTCGCTCTTAACTGAAAAGAATTGGATGTTAGAGGACCTGTGGTTTGTATCAGTTTCAGAAACAGAGTTGAACTAGATATGGTCTGTGTGTATAGGAAACACAGTTCTTTTGTGCTGAGCACACTCACGTTTCCCTCTGTATTAGAGACTCTAGAAAGCAAGAGCATGCTTCTTGCTCTAAAGCAGAGTGTGTTTCATGGATGAGAACTGTGACTTGTGTTTCCCTTCAGAAACGGAGTTAAATGACATGCTCTGTGACTTCCTACAAGCAAGACTTCGTTTCAGGTAAACGCAGTCACTTTTGAGCTCAAACGAAGCTACATTGTTCACAAAGCTCACACGTTTTTCGCCCTTAACTGAAAAGCATTGCATGTTAGAGGACCTGTGGTTTGTATCAGTTTCAGAAACAGAGTTGAAGTAGATATGGTCCGTGTGTGTAGGAAACACAGTTCTTTTGTTCTGAGCACACTCACGTTTCGCTCTGTATTAGAGACTCTAGAAAGCAAGAGCGTGCTTCTTGCTCTAAATCAGAGTGTGTTTCATGGATGAGAACTGTGCCGTGTGTTTCCCTTAAGAAACGGAGTTAAATGCCAGGCTGTGTCTTTCTTCAAGCAAGACTTCGTTTCAGGTAAACGCAGTCAATTTTCAGCTCACACGAAGCTACATTGTTCAGAAAGCCCACACGTTTCTCGCTCTTAACTGAAAAGAAATGGATGATAGAGGACCTGTGGTTTGTATCAGTTTCAGAAACAGAGTTGAACTAGATATGGTCCGTGTGTAGGAAACACAGTTCTTTTGTTTTGAGCACATTCAGGTTTCCCTCTGTATTAGAGACTCTAGAAAGCAAAAGCATGCTTCTTGCTCTAAAGCTGAACGTGTTTCATGGATGAGAACTGTCCCGTGTGTTTCCCTTCAGAAACGGAGTTAATGCCAGAAGTGTGTCTTCCTACAAGCAAGACTTCGTTTCATGTAAAGGCAGTCAATTTTCACCTCAAACGAAGCTACATTGTTCACAAAGCTCACACGTTTCTCGCTCTTAACTGAAAAGCATTGGATGTTAGACGACCTGTGGTTTGTATCAGTTTCAGAAACAGAGATGAACTAGATATGGTCCGTGTGTGTAGGAAACACAGTTCTTTTGTTCTGAGCACACTCACGTTTCCCTCTGTATTAGAGACTCTAGAAAGCAAGAGCGTGCCTCTTGCTCTAAAGCAGAGTGTTTTTCATGGATAAGAACTGTGCCGTGTGTTTCCCTTCAGAAACGGAATTAAATGCCAGGCTCTGTGTCTTTCTTCAAGCAAGACTTCGTTTCATGTAAACACAGTCACTTTTCAGCTCAAACGAAGCTACATTGTTCACAAAGCTCACATGTTTCTCGCTCTTAACTGAAGAGCATTGGATGTTAGAGGACCTGTGGTTTGTATCAGTTTCAGAAACAGAGTTGAACTAGATATGGTCCGTGTGTGTAGGAAACACAATTCTTTTGTTCTGAGCACACTCAAGTTTCCCTCTGTATTAGAGACTCTAGAAAGCAAGAGCATGCTTCTTGCTCTAAAGCAGAGTGTGTTCCATGGATGAGAACTGTATCTTTTGTTTCCCTTCAGAAACGGAGTTAAATGCCAGGCTCTGTGTCTTTCTTCAAGCAAGACTTCGTTTCATGTAAACGCAGTCACTTTTCAGCTCAAACGAAGCTACATTGTTCACAAAGCTCACACGTTTCTCACTCTTAACTGAAAAGCATTGCATGTTAGAGGACCTGTGGTTTGTATCAGTTTCAGAAACAGAGTTGAACTAGATACGGTCCCTGTGTAGGAAACACAGTTCTTTTGTTCTGAGCACACTCACGTTTCCCTCTGTATTAGAGACTCTAGAAAGCAAAAGCATGCTTCTTGCTCTAAAGCTGAACGTGTTTCATGGATGAGAACTGTGCCGTGTGTTTCCCTTCAGAAACGAAGTTAATGCCAGAAGTGTGTCTTCCTACAAGCAAGACTTCGTTTCAGGTAAAGGCAGTCACTTTTCACCTCAAACGAAGCTACATTGTTCACGAAGCTCACACGTTTCTCGCTCTTAACTGAAAAGCATTGGATGTTAGAGGACTTGCGGTTTGTATCAGTTTCAGAAACAGAGTAGAACTAGATATGGTCTGTGTGTGTAGGAAACACAGTTCATTTGTTCTGAGCACACTCACGTTTCCCTCTGTATTAGAGACTCTAGAAAGCAAGAGCATGCTTCTTGCTCTAAAGCAGAGTGTGTTTCATGGATGAGAACTGTATCTTGTGTTTCCCTTCAGAAACGGAGTTAAATGCCAGGCTCTGTGTCTTTCTTCAAGCAAGAATTCGTTTCATGTAAACGCAGTCACTTTTCAGCTCAAACGAAGCTACATTGTTCACAAAGCTCACACGTTTCTCCCTCTTAACTGAAAAGCATTGCATGTTAGAGGACCTGTGGTTTGTATCATTTTCAGAAACAGAGTTGAACTAGATATGGTCCGTGTGTGTAGGAAACACAGTTCTTTTGTTCTGAGCACACTCACGTTTCGCTCTGTATTAGAGACTCTAGAAAGCAAGAGCGTGCTTCTTGCTCTAAAGCAGAGTGTGTTTCATGGATGAGAACTGTGCCGTGTGTTTCCTTTCAGAAACGGAGTTAAATGCCAGGCTCTGTGTCTTTCTTCAAGCAAGACTTCGTTTCAGGTAAACGCAGTCACTTTTCACCTCAAACGAAGCTACATTGTTCACAAAGCTCACACGTTTTTCGCCCTTAACTGAAAAGCATTGCATGTTAGAGGACCTGTGGTTTGTATCAGTTTCAGAAACAGAGTTGAAGTAGATATGGTCCGTGTGTGTAGGAAACACAGTTCTTTTGTTCTGAGCACACTCACGTTTCGCTCTGTATTAGAGACTCTAGAAAGCAAGAGCGTGCTTCTTGCTCTAAAGCAGAGTGTGTTTCATGGATGAGAACTGTGCCGTGTATTTCCCTTCAGAAACGGAGTTAAATGCCAGGCTCTGTGTCTTTCTTCAAGCAAGACTTCGTTTCATGTAAGCGCAGTCACTTTTCAGCTCAAACGAAGCTACATTGTTCACAAAGCTCACAACTTTCTCCCTCTTAACTGAAAAGCATTGCATGTTAGAGGACCTGTGGTTTTTTATCATTTTCAGAAACAGAGTTGAACTAGATATGGTCCGTGTGTGTAGGAAACACAATTCTTTTGTTCTGAGCACACTCACGTTTCCCTCTGTATTAGAGACTCTAGAAAGCAAGAGCGTGCCTCTTGTTCTAAAGCAGAGTGTGTTTCATGGATGAGAACGGTGCCGTGTGTTTCCCTTCAGAAACGAAGTTAATGCCAGAAGTGTGTCTTCCTACAAGCAAGACATCGTTTCAGGTAAAGGCAGTCACTTTTCACCTCAAACGAAGCTACATGTTCACGAAGCTCGCACGTTTCTCTCTCTTAACTGAAAAGCATTGGATGTTAGACGACCTGTGGTTTGTATCAGTTTCAGAAACAGAGTTGAACTAGATATGGTCCGTGTGTGTAGGAAACACAGTTCTTTTGTTCTGAGCACACTCACGTTTCCCTCTGTATTAGAGACTCTAGAAAGCAAGAGCTTGCCTCTTGCTCTAAAGCAGAGTGTTTTTCATGGATGAGAACTGTGCCGTGTGTTTCCCTTCAGAAACGGAATTAAATGCCAGGCTCTGTGTCTTTCTTCAAGCAAGACTTCGTTTCATGTAAACGCAGTCACTTTTCACCTCAAACGAAGCTACATTGTTCACAAAGCTCACATGTTTCTCGCTCTTAACTGAAAAGCATTGGATGTTAGAGGACCTGTGGTTTGTATCAGTTTCAGAAACAGAGTTGAACTAGATATGGTCCGTGTGTGTAGGAAACACAATTCTTTTGTTCCGTGCACACTCACATTTCCCTCTGTATTAGAGACTCTAGAAAGCAAGAGCATGCTTCTTGCTCTAAAGCAGAGTGTGTTCCATGGATGAGAACTGCATCTTGTGTTTCCCTTCAGAAACGGTGTTAAATGCCAGGCTCTGTGTCTTTCTTCAAGCAAGACTTCGTTTCATGTAAACGCAGTCACTTTTCAGCTCAAACGAAGCTACATTGTTCACAAAGCTCACACGTTTCTCCCTCTTAAATGAAAAGCATTGCATGTAGAGGACCTATGGTTTGTATCATTTTCAGAAACAGAGTTGAACTAGATATGGTCCGTGTGTGTAGGAAACACAGTTCTTTTGTTCTGAGCACACTCACGTTTCGCTCTGTATTAGAGACTCTAGAAAGCAAGAGCGTGCTTCTTGCTCGAAAGCAGAGTGTGTTTCATGGATGAGAACTGTGCCGTGTGTTTCCCTTCAGAAACGGAGTTAAATGCCAGGCTCTGTGTCTTTCTTCAAGCAAGACTTCGTTTCATGTAAACGCAGTCACTTTTCATCTCAAACGAAGCTACATTGTTCACAAAGCCCACACGTTTCTCGCTCTTAACTGAAAAGAATTGGATGTTAGAGGACCTGTGGTTTGTATCAGTTTCAGAAACAGAGTTGAACTAGATACGGTCCCTGTGTAGGAAACACAGTTCTTTTGTTCTCAGCACACTCACGTTTCCCTCTGTATTAGAGACTCTAGAAAGCAAAAGCATGCTTCTTGCTCTAAAGCTGAACGTGTTTCATGGATGAGAACTGTGCCGTGTGTTTCCCTTCAGAAACGAAGTTAATGCCAGAAGTGTGCCTTCCTACAAGCAAGACTTCGTTTCAGGTAAAGGCAGTCACTTTTCACCTCAAACGAAGCTACATTGTTCACGAAGCTCACACGTTTCTCGCTCTTAACTGAAAAGCATTGGATGTTAGAGGACTTGCGGTTTGTATCAGTTTCAGAAACAGAGTAGAACTACATATGGTCTGTGTGTGTAGGAAACACAGTTCTTTTGTTCTGAGCACACTCACGTTTCCCTCTGTATTAGAGACTCTAGAAAGCAAGAGCATGCTTCTTGCTCTAAAGCAGAGTGTGTTTCATGGATGAGAACTGTGCCTTGTGTTTCCTTTCAGAAACGGAGTTAAATGCCAGGCTCTGTGTCTTTCTTCAAGCAAGACTTCGTTTCAGGTAAACGCAGTCACTTTTCACCTCAAACGAAGCTACATTGTTCACAAAGCCCACACGTTTCTCGTTCTTAACTGAAAAGAATTGGATGTTAGAGGACCTGTGGTTTGTATCAGTTTCAGAAACAGAGTTGAACTAGATATGGTCTGTGTGTGTAGGAAACACAGTTCTTTTGTGCTGAGCACACTCACGTTTCCCTCTGTATTAGAGACTCTAGAAAGCAAGAGAATGCTTCTTGCTCTAAAGCAGAGTGTGTTTCATGGATGAGAACTGTGCCTTGTGTTTCCCTTCAGAAACGGAGTTAAATGACATGCTCTGTGCCTTCCTACAAGCAAGACTTCGTTTCAGGTAAACGCAGTCACTTTTGAGCTCAAAGGAAGCTACATTGTTCACAAAGCTCACACGTTTTTCGCCCTTAACTGAAAAGCATTGCATGTTAGAGGTCCTGTGGTTTGTATCAGTTTCACAAACAGAGTTGAAGTAGATATGGTCCGTGTGTGTAGGAAACACAGTTCTTTTGTTCTGAGCACACTCACGTTTCGCTCTGTATTAGAGACTCTAGAAAGCAAGAGCGTGCTTCTTGCTCTAAAGCAGAGTGTGTTTCATGGATGAGAACTGTGCCGTGTATTTCCCTTCAGAAACGGAGTTAAATGCCAGGCTCTGTGTCTTTCTTCAAGCAAGACTTCGTTTCATGTAAACGCAGTCAATTTTCAGCTCAAACGAAGCTACATTGTTCACAAAGCTCACACCTTTCTCCCTCTTAACTGAAAAGCATTGCATGTTAGAGGACCTGTGGTTTTTTATCATTTTCAGAAACAGAGTTGAACTAGATATGGTCCGTGTGTGTAGGAAACACAATTCTTTAGTTCTGAGCACAGTCACGTTTCCCTCTGTATTAGAGACTCTAGAAAGCAAGAGCGTGCCTCTTGCTCTAAAGCAGAGTGTGTTTCATGGATGAGAACGGTGCCGTGTGTTTCCCTTCAGAAACGAAGTTAATGCCAGAAGTGTGTCTTCCTACAAGCAAAACATCGTTTCAGGTAAAGGCAGTCACTTTTCACCTCAAACGAAGCTACATGTTCACAAAGCTCACACGTTTCTCTCTCTTAACTGAAAAGCATTGGATGTTAGAGGACCTGTGGTTTGTATCAGTTTCAGAAACAGAGTAGAACTAGATATGGTCTGTGTGTGGAGGAAACACAGTTCTTTTGTTCTGAGCACACTCAGGTTTCCCTCTGTATTAGAGACTCTAGAAAGCAAGAGCGTGCTTCTTGCTCTAAAGCAGAGTGTGTTTCATGGAAGAGAACTGTGCCGTGTGTTTCCCTTCAGAAATGGAGTTAAATGCCAGGCGTGTGTCTTCCTACAAGCAAGACTTCGTTTAAGGTAAACGCAGTCACTTTTCAGCTCAAACGAAGCTACATTGTTCACGAAGCTCACACGTTTCTCCCTCTTAACTGAAAAGCATTGGATGTTAGAGGACCTGTGGTTTGTATCAGTTTCAGAAACAGAGTTGACCTAGATATGGTCTATGTGTGTAGGAAACACAGTTCTTTTGTTCTGAGCACACTCACGTTTCCCTCTGTATTAGAGACTCTAGAAAGCAAGAGCATGCTTCTTGCTCTAAAGCAGAGTGTGTTTCATGGATGAGAACTGTGCCGTGTGTTTCCCTTCAGAAACGGAGTTAAATGGCAGGCTGTGTCTTTCTTCAAGCAAGACTTCGTTTCAGGTAAACACAGTCACTTTTCAGCTCACACGAAGCTACATTGTTCACAAAGCCCACACGTTTCTCGCTCTTAACTGAAAAGAACTGGATGATAGAGGACCTGTGGTTTGTATCAGTTTCAGAAACAGAGTTGAACTAGATATGGTCCGTGTGTAGGAAACACAGTTCTTTTGTTCTGAGCACACTCAAGTTTCCCTCTGTATTAGAGACTCTAGAAAGCAAAAGCATGCTTCTTGCTCTAAAGCTGAACATGTTTCATGGATGAGAACTGTGCCGTGTGTTTCCCTTCAGAAACGGAGTTAAATGACAGGCTCTGTGCCTTCCTACATGCAAGACTTCGTTTCAGGTAAACGCAGTCACTTTTCAGCTCAAACGAAGCTACATTTTTCACAAAGCTCACACGTTTTTTGCCCTTAACTGAAAAGCATTGCATGTTAGAGGACCTGTGGTTTGTATCAGTTTCAGAAACAGAGTTGAACTAGATATGTTCTGTGTGTGTAGGAAACACAGTTCTTTTGTTCTGAGCACACTCACGTTTCCCTCTGTATTAGAGACTCTCGAAAGCAAGAGCGTGCTTCTTGCTCTAAAGCAGAATCTGTTTCATGGATGAGGACTGTGCCGTGTGTTTCCCTTCAGAAACTGAGTTAAATCCCAGAAGTGTGTCTTCCTACAAGCAAGACTTCATTTCAGGTAAAAGCAATCACTTTTCACGTCAATTGAAGCTACATTGTTCACGAAGCTCACATGTTTCTCGCTCTTAACTGAAACCCATTGCATGTTAGAGGACCTGTGGTTTGTATCATTTTCAGAAACAGAGTTGAACTAGATAAGGTCCGTGTGTGTAGGAAACACAGTTCTTTTGTTCTGAGCACACTCACGTTTCACTCTGTATTAGAGACTCTAGAAAGCAAGAGCGTGCTTCTTGCTCTAAAGCAGAGTGTGTTTCATGGATGAGAACTGTGCCGTGTGTTTCCCTTCAGAAACGGAGTTAAATGCCAGGCTCTGTGTCTATCTTCAAGCAAGACTTCGTTTCATGTAAACGCCGTCACTTTTCAGCTCAAACGAAGCTACATTGTTCACAAAGCTCACACCTTTCTCCCTCTTAACTGAAAAGCATTGCATGTTAGAGGACCTGTGGTTTTTTATCATTTTCAGAAACAGAGTTGAACTAGATATGGTCCGTGTGTGTAGGATACACAATTCTTTTGTTCTGAGCACACTCACGTTTCCCTCTGTATTAGAGACTCTAGAAAGCAAGAGCGTGCCTCTTGCTCTAAAGCAGAGTGTGTTTCATGGATGAGAACGGTGCCGTGTGTTTCCCTTCAGAAACGAAGTTAATGCCAGAAGTGTGTCTTCCTACAAGCAAGACATCGTTTCAGGTAAAGGCAGTCACTTTTAACCTCAAACGAAGCTACATGTTCACGAAGCTCACACGTTTCTCCCTCTTAACTGAAAAGCATTGGATGTTAGAGGACCTGTGGTTTGTATCAGTTTCAGAAACAGAGTTGAACTAGATATGTTCTGTGTGTGTAGGAAACAGAGTTCTTTTGTTCTGAGCATACTCACGTTTCCCTCTGTATTAGAGACTCTCAAAAGCAAGAGCGTGCTTCTTGATCTAAAGCAGAATCTGTTTCATGGATGAGGAATGTGCCGTGTGTTTCCCTTCAGAAACTGAGTTAAATCCCAGAAGTGTGTCTTCCTACAAGCAAGACTTCGTTTCAGGTAAAAGCAATCACTTTTCACGTCAATTGAAGCTACATTGTTCACGAAGCTCACACCTTTCTCGCTCTTAACTGAAAAGCATTGCATGTTAGAGGACCTGTGGTTTGTATCATTTTAAGAAACAGAGTTGAACTAGATATGGTCTGTGTGTGGGGGAAACACAGTTGTTTTGTTCTGAGCACATTCACGTTTCCCTCTGTATTAGAGACTCTAGAAAGCAAGAGCGTGCTTCTTGCTCTAAAGTAGAGTGTGTTTCATGGAAGAGAACTGTGCCGTGTGTTTCCCTTCAGAAATGGAGTTAAATGCCAGGCGTGTGTCTTCCTACAAGCAAGACATCGTTTAAGGTAAACGCAGTCACTTTTCAGCTCAAACGAAGCTACATTGTTCACAAAGCTCACACGTTTCTCCCTCTTAACTGAAAAGAATTGCATGTTAGAGGACCTGTGGTTTGTATCATTTTCATAAACAATGTTGAACTAGATATGGTCCGTGTGTGTAGGAAACACTGTTCTTTTGTTCTGAGCACACTCACGTTTCGCTCTGTATTAGAGACTCTAGAAAGCAAGAGCGTGCTTCTTGCTCTAAAGCAGAGTGTGTTTCATGGATGAGAACTGTGCCGTGTGTTTCCTTTCAGAAACAGAGTTAAATGCCAGGCTCTGTGTCTTTCTTCAAGCAAGACTTCGTTTCAGGTAAACGCAGTCACTTTTCAGCTCAAACGAAGCTACATTGTTCACGAAGCTCACACGTTTCTCCCTCTTAACTGAAAAGCATTGGATGTTAGAGGACCTGTGGTTTGTATCAGTTTCAGAAACAGAGTTGAACTAGATATGCTCTTTGTGTGTAGGAAACACAGTTCTTTTGTTCTGAGCACACTCACGTTTCCCTCTGTATTAGAGACTCTAGAAAGCAAGAGCGTGCTTCTTGCTCTAAAGTAGAGTGTGTTTCATGGATGAGAACTGTGCCGTGTGTTTCCCTTCAGCAACGGAGTTAAATGCCAGGCTCTGTGTCTATCTTCAAGCAAGACTTCGTTTCATGTAAACGCTGTCACTTTTCAGCTCAAACGAAGCTACATTGTTCACAAAGCTCACACCTTTCTCCCTCTTAACTGAAAAGCATTGCATGTTAGAGGACCTGTGGTTTTTTATCATTTTCAGAAACAGAGTTGAACTAGATATGGTCCGTGTGTGTAGGATACACAATTCTTTTGTTCTGAGCACACTCACGTTTCCCTCTGTATTAGAGACTCTAGAAAGCAAGAGCGTGCCTCTTGCTCTAAAGCAGAGTGTGTTTCATGGATGAGAACGGAGCCGTGTGTTTCCCTTCAGAAACGAAGTTAATGCCAGAAGTGTGTCTTCCTACAAGCAAGACATCGTTTCAGGTAAAGGCAGTCACTTTTCACCTCAAACGAAGCTACATGTTCACGAAGCTCACACGTTTCTCTCTCTTAACTGAAAAGCATTGGATGTTAGAGGACCTGTGGTTTGTATCAGTTTCAGAAACAGAGTAGAACTAGATATGGTCTGTGTGTGGAGGAAACACAGTTCTTTTGTTCTGAGCACACTCACGTTTCCCTCTGTATTAGAGACTCTAGAAAGCAAGAGCGTGCTTCTTGCTCTAAAGCAGAGTGTGTTTCATGGAAGAGAACTGTGCCGTGTGTTTCCCTTCAGAAATGGAGTTAAATGCCAGGCGTGTGTCTTCCTACAAACAAGACTTCGTTTAAGGTAAACGCAGTCACTTTTCAGCTCAAACGAAGCTACATTGTTCCGAAGCTCACACGTTTCTCCCTCTTAACTGAAAAGCATTGGATGTTAGAATACCTGTGGTTTGTATCAGTTTCAGAAACAGAGTTGAACTAGATATGGTCTATGTGTGTAGGAAACACAGTTCTTTTGTTCTGAGCACACTCACGTTTCCCTCTGTATTAGAGACTCTAGAAAGCAAGAGCATGCTTCTTGCTCCAAAGCAGAGTGTGTTTCATGGAAGAGAACTGTGCCGTGTGTTTCCCTTCAGAAACGGAGTTAAATGCCAGTCTCTGTGTCTTTCTTCAAGCAAGACTTCGTTTCAGGTAAACGCAGTCACTTTTCAGCTCACACGAAGCTACATTGTTCACAAAGCCCACACGTTTCTCGCTCTTAACTGAAAAGAACCGGATGATAGAGGACCTGTGGTTTGTATCAGTTTCAGAAACAGAGTTGAACTAGATATGGTCCATGTGTAGGAAACACAGTACTTTTGTTCTGAGCACACTCAGGTTTCCCTCTGTATTAGAGACTCTAAAAAGCAAAAGCATGCTTCTTGCTCTAAAGCTGAACGTGTTTCATGGATGAGAACTGTGCCGTGTGTTTCCCTTCAGAAACGGAGTTAATGCCAGAAGTGTGTCTTCCTACAAGCAAGACTTCGTTTCATGTAAAGGCAGTCAATTTTCACCTCAAATGAAGCTACATTGTTCACGAAGCTCACACGTTTCTCGCTCTTAACTGAAAAGCATTGGATGTTAGAGGACCTGTGGTTTGTATCAGTTTCAGAAACAGAGTAGAACTAGATATGGTCTGTGTGTGTAGGAAACACAGTTCTTTTGTTCTGAGCACACTCACGTTTCGCTCTGTATTAGAGATTCTAGAAAGCAAGAGCGTGCTTCTTGCTCTAAAGCAGAGTGTGTTTCATGGATGAGAACTGTGCCGTGTGTTTCCTTTCAGAAACAGAGTTAAATGCCAGGCTCTGTGTCTTTCTTCAAGCAAGACTTCGTTTCAGGTAAACGCAGTCACTTTTCAGCTCAAACGAAGCTACATTGTTCACGAAGCTCACACGTTTCTCCCTCTTAACTGAAAAGAATTGGATGTTAGAGGACCTGTGGTTTGTATCAGTTTCAGAAACAGAGTTGAACTAGATATGCTCTATGTGTGTAGGAAACACAGTTCTTTTGTTCTGAGCACACTCACGTTTCCCTCTGTATTAGAGACTCTAGAAAGCAAGAGCATGCTTCTTGCTCTAAAGCAGAGTGTGTTTCATGGATGAGAACTGTGCCTTGTGTTTCCCTTCAGAAACGGAGTTAAATGCCAGGCTCTGTGTCTTTCTTCAAGCAAGACATCGTTTCATGTAAACGCAGTCACTTTTCAGCTCAAACGAAGCTACATTGTTCACAAAGCTCACACGTTTCTCCCTCTTAACTGAAAAGAATTGCATGTTAGAGGACCTGTGGTTTGTATCATTTTCATAAACAATGTTGAACTAGATATGGTCCGTGTGTGTAGGAAACACTGTTCTTTTGTTCTGAGCACACTCACGTTTCGCTCTGTATTAGAGACTCTAGAAAGCAAGAGCGTGCTTCTTGCTCTAAAGCAGAGTGTGTTTCATGGTTGAGAACTGTGCCGTGTGTTTCCTTTCAGAAACAGAGTTAAATGCCAGGCTCTGTGTCTTTCTTCAAGCAAGACTTCGTTTCATGTAAACGCAGTCACTTTTCACCTCAAACGAAGCTACATTGTTCACAAAGCCCACACGTTTCTCGCTCTTAACTGAAAAGAATTGGATGTTAGAGGACCTGTGGTTTGTATCAGTTTCAGAAACAGAGTTGAACTAGATATGGTCCGTGTGTAGGAAACACAGTTCTTTTGTTCTGAGCACACTCACGTTTCCCTCTGTATTAGAGACTCTAGAAAGCAAAAGCATGCTTCTTGCTATAAAGCTGCACGTGTTTCAGGGATGAGAACTGTGCCGTGTGTTTCCCTTCAGAAACGGAGTTAATGCCAGGAGTGTGTCTTCCTACAAGGAAGACTTCGTTTCAGGTAAAGGCAGTCACTTTTCACCTCAAACGAAGCTACATTGTTCACGAAGCTCACACGTTTCTCGCTCTTAACTGAAAAGCATTGGATGTTAGACGACCTGTGGTTTGTATCAGTTTCAGAAACAGAGTTGAACTAGATATGGTACGTGTGTGTAGGAAACACAATTCTTTTGTTATGAGCACACTCACGTTTCCCTCTGTATTAGAGACTCTAGAAAGCAAGAGCGTGCCTCTTGCTCTAAAGCAGAGTGTGTTTCATGGATGAGAACTGTGCCGTGTGTTTCCCTTCAGAAACGGAGTTAAATGCCAGGCTCTGTGTCTTTCTTCAAGCAAGACTTCGTTTCATGTAAACGCAGTCACTTTTCAGCTCAAACGAAGCTACATTGTTCACAAAGCTCACACGTTTCTCCCTCTTAACTGAAAAGCATTGGATGTTAGAGGACCTGTGGTTTGTATCATTTTCAGAAACAGAGTTGAACTAGATATGGTCCGTGTGTGTAGGAAACACAATTCATTTGTTCTGAGCACACTCACGTTTCCCTCTGTATTAGAGACTCTAGAAAGCAAGAGCGTGCCTCTTGCTCTAAAGCAGAGTGTGTTTCATGGATGAGAACGGTGCCGTGTGATTCCCTTCAGAAACGAAGTTAATGCCAGAAGTGTGTCTTCTTACAAGCAAGACTTCGTTTCAGGTAAAGGCAGTCACATTTCACCTCAAACAAAGCTACATTGTTCACGAAGCTCACACGTTTCTCCCTCTTAACTGAAAAGCATTGGATGTTAGAGGACCTGTGGTTTATATCAGTTTCAGAAACAGAGTTGAACTAGATATGGTCCGTGTGTGTAGGAAACACAGTTCTTTTGTTCTGAGCACATTCACGTTTCCCTCTGTAATAGAGACTCTAGAAAGCAAGAGCGTGCTTCTTGCTCTAAAGCAGAGTGTGTTTCATGGATGAGAACTGTGCCGTGTGTTTCCTTTCAGAAACGGAGTTAAATGCCAGGTTCTGTGTCTTTCTTCAAGCAAGACTTCGTTTCAGGTAAACGCAGTCACTTTTCACCTCAAACGAAGCTACATTGTTCACAATGCCCACACGTTTCTCGCTCTTAACTGAAAAGCATTGGATGTTAGAGGACCTGTGGTTTGTATCAGTTTCAGAAACAGAGTTGAACTAGATATGGTCTGTGTGTGTAGGAACCACAATTCATTTGTTCTGAGCACACTCACGTTTCCCTCTGTATTAGAGACTCTAGAAAGCAAGAGCGTGCCTCTTGCTCTAAAGCAGAGTGTGTTTCATGGATGAAAACGGTGCCGTGTGATTCCCTTCAGAAACGAAGTTAATGCCAGAAGTGTGTCTTCCTACAAGCAAGACTTCGTTTCAGGTAAAGGCAGTCTCATTTCACCTCAAACAAAGCTACATTGTTCACGAAGCTCACACGTTTCTCCCTCTTAACTGAAAAGCATTGGATGTTAGAGGACCTGTGGTTTGTATCAGTTTCAGAAACAGAGTAGAACTAGATATGTTCTGTGTGTGGAGGAAACACAGTTCTTTTGTTCTGAGCACACTCACGTTTCCCTCTGTATTAGAGACTCTAGAAAGCAAGAGCGTGCTTCTTGCTCTAAAGCAGAGTGTGTTTCATAGAAGAGAACTGTGCCGTGTGTTTCCCTTCAGAAATGGAGTTAAATGCCAGGCGTGTGTCTCCCTACAAGCAAGACTTCGTTAAAGTAAACGCAGTCACTTTTCAGCTCAAAGGAAGCTACATTGTTCACGAAGCTCACACGTTTCTCCCTTTAAATGAAAAGCATTGGATGTTAGAGGACCTGTGGTTTGTATCAGTTTCAGAAACAGAGTTGAACTAGATATGGTCTATGTGTGTAGGAAACACAGTTCTTTTGTTCTGAGCACACTCACGTTTCCCTCTGTATTAGAGACTCTAGAAAGCAAGAGCATGCTTCTTGTTCTAAAGCAGAGTGTGTTTCATGGATGAGAACTGTGCCTTGTGTTTCCCTTCAGAAACGGAGTTAAATGCCAGGCTCTGTGTCTTTCTTCAAGCAAGACTTCGTTTCATGTAAACGCAGTCACTTTTCAGCTCAAACGAAGCTACATTGTTCACAAAGCTCACACGTTTCTCCCTCTTAACTGAAAAGCATTGGATGTTAGACGACCTGTGGTTTGTATCAGTTTCAGAAACAGATTGAACTAGATATGGTCCGTGTGTGTAGGAAACACAATTCTTTTGTTCTGAGCACACTCACGTTTCCCTCTGTATTAGAGACTCTAGAAAGCAATAGCGTGCCTCTAGCTCTAAAGCAGAGTGTGTTTCATGGATGAGAACTGTGCCGTGTGTTTCCCTTCAGAAACGGAGTTAAATGCCAGGCTCTGTGTCTTTCTTCAAGCAAGACTTCGTTTCATGTAAACTCAGTCACTTTTCAGCTCAAACGAAGCTACATTGTTCACAAAGCTCACACGTTTATCCCTCTTACCTGAAAAGCATTGGATGTTAGACGACCTGTGGTTTGTATCAGTTTCAGAAACAGAGTTGAACTAGATATGGTCCGTGTGTGGAGGAAACACAGTTCTTTTGTTCTGAGCACACTCACGTTTCCGTCTGTATTAGAGACTCTAGAAAGCAAGAGCGTGCTTCTTGCTCTAAATCAGAGTGTGTTTCATGGATGAGAACTGTGCCGTGTGTTTCCTTTCAGAAACGGAGTTAAATGCCAGGCTGTGTCTTTCTTCAAGCAAGACTTCGTTTCATGTAAACGCAGTCACTTTTCAGCTCAAACGAAGCTACATTGTTCACAAAGCTCACACGTTTCTCCCTCTTAACTGAAAAGCATTGGATGTTAGAGGACCTGTGGTTTGTATCATTTTCAGAAACAGAGTTGAACTAGATATGGTCCGTGTGTATAGGAAACACAATTCTTTTGTTCTGAGCACACTCACGTTTCCCTCTGTATTAGAGACTCTAGAAAGCAAGAGCGTGCCTCTTGCTCTAAAGCAGAGTGTGTTTCATGGATGAGAACGGTGCCGTGTGTTTCCCTTCAGAAAGGAAGTTAATGCCAGAAGTGTGTCTTCCCACAAGCAAGACTTCGTTTCAGGTAAAGGCAGTCACTTTTCACCTCAAACGAAGCTACATTGTTCACGAAGCTCACACGTTTCTTGCTCTTAACAGAAAAGCATTGGATGTTAGAGGACCTGTGGTTTGTATCAGTTTCAGAAACAGAGTAGAACTAGATATGTTCTGTGTGTGTAGGAAACACAGTTCTTTTGTTCTGAGCACACTCACGTTTCCCTCTGTATTAGAGACTCTAGAAAGCAAGAGCATGCTTCTTGCTCTAAAGCAGAGTGTGTTTCATGGATGAGAACTGTGCCTTGTGTTTCCCTTCAGAAACGGAGTTAAATGCCAGGCTCTGTGTCTTTCTTCAAGCAAGACTTCGTTTCAGGTAAAAGCAGTCACTTCTCAGCTCAAACGAAGCTACATTGTTCACGAAGCTCACACGTTTCTCGCTCTTAACTGAAAAGCATTGGATGTTAGACGACCTGTGGTTTGTATCAGGTTCAGAAACAGAGTTGAACTAGATATGGTCCGTGTGTGTAGGAAACACAATTCTTTTGTTCTGAGCACACTCACGTTTCCCTCTGTATTAGAGACTCTAGAAAGCAAGAGCGTGCCTCTTGTTCTAAAGCAGAGTGTGTTTCATGGATGAGAACTGTGCCGTGTGTTTCCCTTCAGAAACCGAGTTAAATGCCAGCCTCTGTGTCTTCCTACAAGCAAGAATCTTTCAGGTAAATGCAGTCACTTTACATCTCAAACGAAGCTACATTGTTCACGAAGCTCACACGTTTCTCTCTCTTACCTGAAAAGCATTGGATGTTAGAGGACCTGTGGTTTGTATCAGTTTCAGAAACAGAGTTGAACTTGGTATGGTCCGTGTGTAGGAAACACAGTTCTTTTGTTCTGAGCACACTCACGTTTCCCTCTGTATTAGAGACTCTAGAAAGCAAGAGCGTGATTCTTGCTCTAATGCAGAGTGTGTTTCATGGAGGAGAACTGTGCCGTGTGTTTCCCTTCAGAAAGGGAGTTAAATGCCAGGCTCTGTGTCTTTCTTCAAGCAAGACAACCTTTCTGGTAAACGCAGTCACTTTTCAGCTCAAACGAAGCTACATTGTTCACGAAGCTCACACGTTTCTCGCTCTTAACTGAAAAGCATTGGATGTTAGAGGACCTGTGGTTTGTATCAGTTTCAGAAACAGAGTTGAACTAGATATGGTCCGTGTGTAGGAAACACAGTTCTTTTGTCCTGAGCACACTCACGTTTCCCTCTGTATTATAGACTCTAGAAAGCAAAAGCATGCTTCTTGCTCTAAAGCAGAATGTGTTTCATGGATGAGAACCGTGCCGTGTGTTTCCATTCAGAAACGGAGTTAATGCCAGAAGTGTGTCTTCCTACAAGCAAGACTTCGTTTCTGGTAAACGCAGTCACTTTTCAGCTTAAACGAAGCTACATTGTTCAAGAAGCTCACACGATTCTCGCTCTTAACTGAAAAGCATTGGATGTTAGAGGACCTGTGGTTTGTATCAGTTTCAGAAACAGAGTTGAACTAGATATGGTCTGTGTGTGTAGGAAACACAGTTCTTTTGTTCTGAGCACACTCACGTTTCCCTCTGTATTAGAGACTCTAGAAAGCAAGAGCGTGCTTCTTGCTCTAATGCAGAGTGTGTTTCATGGATGAGAACTGTGCCGTGTGTTTCCCTTCAGAAAGGAAGTTAAATGCCAGGCTCTGTGTCTTTCTTCAAGCAGGACTTCGTTTCAGGTAAACACAGTCACTTTTCACCTCAAAGGAAGCTACATTGTTCACGAAGCCCACACGTTTCTCGCTCTTAACTGAAAAGCATTGGATGTTAGAGGACCTGTGGTTTGTATCAGTTTCAGAAACAGAGTTGAACTAGATATGGTTCGTGTGTAGGAAACACAGTTCTTTTGTTCTGAGCACACTCACGTTTCCCTCTGTATTAGAGACTCTAGAAAGCAATAGCGTGCCTCTAGCTCTAAAGCAGAGTGTGTTTCATGGATGAGAACTGTGCCTTGTGTTTCCCTTCAGAAACGGAGTTAAATGCCAGGCTCTGTGTCTTTCTTCAAGCAAGACTTCGTTTCAGGTAAACGCAGTCACTTTTCACCTCAAACGAAGCTACATTATTCACAAAGCCCACACGTTTCTCGCTCTTAACTGAAAAGCATTGGATGTTAGAGGACCTGTGGTTTGTATCAGTTTCAGAAACAGAGTTGAACTAGATATGGTCCGTGTGTATAGGAAACACAATTCTTTTGTTCTGAGCACACTCACGTTTCCCTCTGTATTAGAGACTCTAGAAAGCAAGAGCGTGCCTCTTGCTCTAAAGCAGAGTGTGTTTCATGGATGAGAACGGTGCCGTGTGTTTCCCTTCAGAAAGGAAGTTAATGCCAGAAGTGTGTCTTCCCACAAGCAAGACTTCGTTTCAGGTAAAGGCAGTCACTTTTCACCTCAAACGAAGCTACATTGTTCACGAAGCTCACACGTTTCTTGCTCTTAACAGAAAAGCATTGGATGTTAGAGGACCTGTGGTTTGTATCAGTTTCAGAAACAGAGTAGAACTAGATATGTTCTGTGTGTGTAGGAAACACAGTTCTTTTGTTCTGAGCACACTCACGTTTCCCTCTGTATTAGAGACTCTAGAAAGCAAGAGCATGCTTCTTGCTCTAAAGCAGAGTGTGTTTCATGGATGAGAACTGTGCCTTGTGTTTCCCTTCAGAAACGGAGTTAAATGCCAGGCTCTGTGTCTTTCTTCAAGCAAGACTTCGTTTCAGGTAAAAGCAGTCACTTTTCACCTCAAACGAAGCTACATTGTTCACGAAGCTCACACGTTTCTCGCTCTTAACTGAAAAGCATTGGATGTTAGACGACCTGTGGTTTGTATCAGGTTCAGAAACAGAGTTGAACTAGATATGGTCCGTGTGTGTAGGAAACACAATTCTTTTGTTCTGAGCACACTCACGTTTCCCTCTGTATTAGAGACTCTAGAAAGCAAGAGCGTGCCTCTTGTTCTAAAGCAGAGTGTGTTTCATGGATGAGAACTGTGCCGTGTGTTTCCCTTCAGAAACCGAGTTAAATGCCAGCCTCTGTGTCTTCCTACAAGCAAGAATCTTTCAGGTAAATGCAGTCACTTTACATCTCAAACGAAGCTACATTGTTAACGAAGCTCACACGTTTCTCTCTCTTACCTGAAAAGCATTGGATGTTAGAGGACCTGTGGTTTGTATCAGTTTCAGAAACAGAGTTGAACTTGGTATGGTCCGTGTGTAGGAAACACAGTTCTTTTGTTCTGAGCACACTCACGTTTCCCTCTGTATTAGAGACTCTAGAAAGCAAGAGCGTGATTCTTGCTCTAATGCAGAGTGTGTTTCATGGAGGAGAACTGTGCCGTGTGTTTCCCTTCAGAAAGGGAGTTAAATGCCAGGCTCTGTGTCTTTCTTCAAGCAAGACAACCTTTCTGGTAAACGCAGTCACTTTTCAGCTCAAACGAAGCTACATTGTTCACGAAGCTCACACGTTTCTCGCTCTTAACTGAAAAGCATTGGATGTTAGAGGACCTGTGGTTTGTATCAGTTTCAGAAACAGAGTTGAACTAGATATGGTCCGTGTGTAGGAAACACAGTTCTTTTGTCCTGAGCACACTCACGTTTCCCTCTGTATTATAGACTCTAGAAAGCAAAAGCATGCTTCTTGCTCTAAAGCAGAATGTGTTTCATGGATGAGAACCGTGCCGTGTGTTTCCATTCAGAAACGGAGTTAATGCCAGAAGTGTGTCTTCCTACAAGCAAGACTTCGTTTCTGGTAAACGCAGTCACTTTTCAGCTTAAACGAAGCTACATTGTTCAAGAAGCTCACACGATTCTCGCTCTTAACTGAAAAGCATTGGATGTTAGAGGACCTGTGGTTTGTATCAGTTTCAGAAACAGAGTTGAACTAGATATGGTCTGTGTGTGTAGGAAACACAGTTCTTTTGTTCTGAGCACACTCACGTTTCCCTCTGTATTAGAGACTCTAGAAAGCAAGAGCGTGCTTCTTGCTCTAATGCAGAGTGTGTTTCATGGATGAGAACTGTGCCGTGTGTTTCCCTTCAGAAAGGAAGTTAAATGCCAGGCTCTGTGTCTTTCTTCAAGCAGGACTTCGTTTCAGGTAAACACAGTCACTTTTCACCTCAAAGGAAGCTACATTGTTCACGAAGCCCACACGTTTCTCGCTCTTAACTGAAAAGCATTGGATGTTAGAGGACCTGTGGTTTGTATCAGTTTCAGAAACAGAGTTGAACTAGATATGGTTCGTGTGTAGGAAACACAGTTCTTTTGTTCTGAGCACACTCACGTTTCCCTCTGTATTAGAGACTCTAGAAAGCAATAGCGTGCCTCTAGCTCTAAAGCAGAGTGTGTTTCATGGATGAGAACTGTGCCTTGTGTTTCCCTTCAGAAACGGAGTTAAATGCCAGGCTCTGTGTCTTTCTTCAAGCAAGACTTCGTTTCAGGTAAACGCAGTCACTTTTCACCTCAAACGAAGCTACATTATTCACAAAGCCCACACGTTTCTCGCTCTTAACTGAAAAGCATTGGATGTTAGAGGACCTGTGGTTTGTATCAGTTTCAGAAACAGAGTAGAACTAGATATGGTCTGTGTGTGGAGGAAACACAGTTCTTTTGTTCTGAGCACACTCACGTTTCCCTCTGTATTAGAGACTCTAGAAAGCAAGAGCGTGCCTCTTGCTCTAAAGCAGAGTGTGTTTCATGGATGAGAACGGTGCCGTGTGTTTCCCTTCAGAAACGAAGTTAATGCCAGAAGTGTGTCTTCCTACAAGCAAGACTTCGTTTCAGGTAAAGGCAGTCACTTTTCACCTCAAACGAAGCTACATTGTTCACGAAGCTCACACGTTTCTCGCTCTTAACTGAAAAGCATTGGATGTTAGAGGACCTGTGGTTTGTATCAATTTCAGAAACAGAGTAGAACTAGATATGGTCTGTGTGTGGAGGAAACACAGTTCTTTTGTTCTGAGCACACTCACGTTTCCCTCTGTATTAGAGACTCTAGAAAGCAAGAGCGTGCTTCTTGCTCTAAAGCAGAGTGTGTTTCATAGAAGAGAACTGTGCCGTGTGTTTCCCTTCAGAAATGGAGTTAAATGCCAGGCATGTGTCTTCCTACAAGCAAGACTTCGTTTCATGTAAACGCAGACACTTTTCAGCTCAAACGAAGCTACATTGTTCACAAAGCTCACACGTTTCTCCCTCTTAATTGAAAAGCATTGGATGTTAGACGACCTGTGGTTTGTATCAGTTTCAGAAACAGAGTTGAACTAGATATGGTCCGTGTGTGTAGGAAACACAATTCTTTTGTTCTGAGCACACTCAAGTTTCCCTCTGTATTAGAGACTCTAGAAAGCAATAGCGTGCCTCTAGCTCTAAAGCAGAGTGTGTTTCATGGATGAGAACTGTGCCGTGTGTTTCCCTTCAGAAACGGAGTTAAATGCCAGGCTCTGTGTCTTTCTTCAAGCAAGACTTCGTTTCATGTAAACGCAGTCACTTTTCAGCTCAAACGAAGCTACATTGTTCACAAAGCTCACACGTATCTCCCTCTTAACTGAAAAGCATTGGATGTTAGACGACCTGTGGTTTGTATCAGTTTCAGAAACAGAGTTGAACTAGATATGATCCGTGTGTGTAGGAAACACAATTCTTTCGTTCTGAGCACACTCACGTTTCCCTCTGTATTAGAGACTCTAGAAAGCAAGACCGTGCCTCTTGCTCTAAAGCTGAATGTGTTTCATAGATGAGAACTGTGCCGTGTGTTTCCCTTCAGAAAGGGAGTTAAATGCCAGGCTCTGTGTCTTTCTTCAAGCAAGATATCCTTTCTGGTAAACGCAGTCACTTTTCAGCTTAAACGAAGCTACATTGTTCAAGAAGCTCACACGATTCTCGCTCTTAACTGAAAAGCATTGGATGTTAGAGGACCTGTGGTTTGTATCAGTTTCAGAAACAGAGTTGAACTTGGTATGGTCCGTGTGTAGGAAACACAGTTCTTTTGTTCTGAGCACACTCACGTTTCCCTCTGTATTAGAGACTCTAGAAAGCAAGAGCGTGATTCTTGCTCTAATGCAGAGTGTGTTTCATGGAGGAGAACTGTGCCGTGTGTTTCCCTTCAGAAAGGGAGTTAAATGCCAGGCTCTGTGTCTTTCTTCAAGCAAGACAACCTTTCTGGTAAACGCAGTCACTTTTCAGCTCAAACGAAGCTACATTGTTCACGAAGCTCACACGTTTCTCGCTCTTAACTGAAAAGCATTGGATGTTAGAGGACCTGTGGTTTGTATCAGTTTCAGAAACAGAGTTGAACTAGATATGGTCCGTGTGTAGGAAACACAGTTCTTTTGTCCTGAGCACACTCACGTTTCCCTCTGTATTATAGACTCTAGAAAGCAAAAGCATGCTTCTTGCTCTAAAGCAGAATGTGTTTCATGGATGAGAACCGTGCCGTGTGTTTCCATTCAGAAACGGAGTTAATGCCAGAAGTGTGTCTTCCTACAAGCAAGACTTCGTTTCTGGTAAACGCAGTCACTTTTCAGCTTAAACGAAGCTACATTGTTCAAGAAGCTCACACGATTCTCGCTCTTAACTGAAAAGCATTGGATGTTAGAGGACCTGTGGTTTGTATCAGTTTCAGAAACAGAGTTGAACTAGATATGGTCTGTGTGTGTAGGAAACACAGTTCTTTTGTTCTGAGCACACTCACGTTTCCCTCTGTATTAGAGACTCTAGAAAGCAAGAGCGTGCTTCTTGCTCTAATGCAGAGTGTGTTTCATGGATGAGAACTGTGCCGTGTGTTTCCCTTCAGAAAGGAAGTTAAATGCCAGGCTCTGTGTCTTTCTTCAAGCAGGACTTCGTTTCAGGTAAACACAGTCACTTTTCACCTCAAAGGAAGCTACATTGTTCACGAAGCCCACACGTTTCTCGCTCTTAACTGAAAAGCATTGGATGTTAGAGGACCTGTGGTTTGTATCAGTTTCAGAAACAGAGTTGAACTAGATATGGTTCGTGTGTAGGAAACACAGTTCTTTTGTTCTGAGCACACTCACGTTTCCCTCTGTATTAGAGACTCTAGAAAGCAATAGCGTGCCTCTAGCTCTAAAGCAGAGTGTGTTTCATGGATGAGAACTGTGCCTTGTGTTTCCCTTCAGAAACGGAGTTAAATGCCAGGCTCTGTGTCTTTCTTCAAGCAAGACTTCGTTTCAGGTAAACGCAGTCACTTTTCACCTCAAACGAAGCTACATTATTCACAAAGCCCACACGTTTCTCGCTCTTAACTGAAAAGCATTGGATGTTAGAGGACCTGTGGTTTGTATCAGTTTCAGAAACAGAGTAGAACTAGATATGGTCTGTGTGTGGAGGAAACACAGTTCTTTTGTTCTGAGCACACTCACGTTTCCCTCTGTATTAGAGACTCTAGAAAGCAAGAGCGTGCCTCTTGCTCTAAAGCAGAGTGTGTTTCATGGATGAGAACGGTGCCGTGTGTTTCCCTTCAGAAACGAAGTTAATGCCAGAAGTGTGTCTTCCTACAAGCAAGACTTCGTTTCAGGTAAAGGCAGTCACTTTTCACCTCAAACGAAGCTACATTGTTCACGAAGCTCACACGTTTCTCGCTCTTAACTGAAAAGCATTGGATGTTAGAGGACCTGTGGTTTGTATCAATTTCAGAAACAGAGTAGAACTAGATATGGTCTGTGTGTGGAGGAAACACAGTTCTTTTGTTCTGAGCACACTCACGTTTCCCTCTGTATTAGAGACTCTAGAAAGCAAGAGCGTGCTTCTTGCTCTAAAGCAGAGTGTGTTTCATAGAAGAGAACTGTGCCGTGTGTTTCCCTTCAGAAATGGAGTTAAATGCCAGGCATGTGTCTTCCTACAAGCAAGACTTCGTTTCATGTAAACGCAGACACTTTTCAGCTCAAACGAAGCTACATTGTTCACAAAGCTCACACGTTTCTCCCTCTTAATTGAAAAGCATTGGATGTTAGACGACCTGTGGTTTGTATCAGTTTCAGAAACAGAGTTGAACTAGATATGGTCCGTGTGTGTAGGAAACACAATTCTTTTGTTCTGAGCACACTCAAGTTTCCCTCTGTATTAGAGACTCTAGAAAGCAATAGCGTGCCTCTAGCTCTAAAGCAGAGTGTGTTTCATGGATGAGAACTGTGCCGTGTGTTTCCCTTCAGAAACGGAGTTAAATGCCAGGCTCTGTGTCTTTCTTCAAGCAAGACTTCGTTTCATGTAAACGCAGTCACTTTTCAGCTCAAACGAAGCTACATTGTTCACAAAGCTCACACGTATCTCCCTCTTAACTGAAAAGCATTGGATGTTAGACGACCTGTGGTTTGTATCAGTTTCAGAAACAGAGTTGAACTAGATATGATCCGTGTGTGTAGGAAACACAATTCTTTCGTTCTGATCACACTCACGTTTCCCTCTGTATTAGAGACTCTAGAAAGCAAGACCGTGCCTCTTGCTCTAAAGCTGAATGTGTTTCATAGATGAGAACTGTGCCGTGTGTTTCCCTTCAGAAAGGGAGTTAAATGCCAGGCTCTGTGTCTTTCTTCAAGCAAGATATCCTTTCTGGTAAACGCAGTCACTTTTCAGCTTAAACGAAGCTACATTGTTCAAGAAGCTCACACGATTCTCGCTCTTAACTGAAAAGCATTGGATGTTAGAGGACCTGTGGTTTGTATCAGTTTCAGAAAAAGAGTTGAACTAGATATGGTCTGTGTGTGTAGGAAACACAGTTCTTTTGTTCTGAGCACACTCACGTTTCCCTCTGTATTAGAGACTCTAGAAAGCAAGAGCGTGCTTCTTGCTCTAATGCAGAGTGTGTTTCATGGATGAGAACTGTGCCGTGTGTTTCCCTTCAGAAAGGAAGTTAAATGCCAGGCTCTGTGTCTTTCTTCAAGCAAGACTTCGTTTCAGGTAAACATAGTCACTTTTCACCTCAAAGGAAGCTACATTCTTCACGAAGCCCACACGTTTCTCGCTCTTAACTGAAAAGCATTGGACGTTAGACGACCTGTGGTTTGTATCAGTTTCAGAAACAGAGATGAACTAGATATGGTCCGTGTGTGTAGGAAACACAATTCTTTCGTTCTGAGCACACTCACGTTTCCCTCTGTATTAGAGACTCTAGAAAGCAAGAGCGTGCTTCTTGCTCTAAATCAGAGTGTGTTTCATGGATGAGAACTGTGCCGTGTGTTTCCTTTCAGAAACGGAGTTAAATGCCAGGCTGTGTCTTTCTTCAAGCAAGACTTCGTTTCAGGTAAACGCAGTCACTTTTCACCTCAAACGAAGCTACATTGTTCACAAAGCTCACACGTTTCTCGCTCTTAACTGAAAAGCATAGGACGTTAGACGACCTGTGGTTTGTAACAGTTTCAGAAACAGAGTTGAACTAGATATGGTCCGTGTGTGTAGGAAACACAATTCTTTTGTTCTGAGCACACTTTCGTTTCCCTCTGTATTAGAGATTCTAGAAAGCAAGAGCGTGCCTCTTGCTCTAAAGCAGAGTGTTTTTCATGGATGAGAACTGTGCCGTATGTTTCCCTTCAGAAACGGAGTTAAATGCCAGGCTCTGTGTCTTTCTTCAAGCAAGACTTCGTTTCATGTAAACGCAGTCACTTTTCAGCTCAAAGGAAGCTACATTGTTCACAAAGCTCACACGTTTCTCCCTCTTAACTGAAAAGCATTGGATGTTAGACGACCTGTGTTTTGTATCAGTTTCAGAAACAGAGTTGAACTAGATATGGTCCGTGTGTGTAGGAAACACAATTCTTTTGTTCTGAGCACACTCAAGTTTCCCTCTGTATTAGAGACTCTAGAAAGCAATAGCGTGCCTCTAGCTCTAAAGCAGAGTGTGTTTCATGGATGAGAACTGTGCCGTGTGTTTCCCTTCAGAAACGGAGTTAAATGCCAGGCTCTGTGTCTTTCTTCAAGCAAGACTTCGTTTCATGTAAACGCAGTCACTTTTCAGCTCAAACGAAGCTACATTGTTCACAAAGCTCACACGTATCTCCCTCTTAACTGAAAAGCATTGGATGTTAGACGACCTGTGGTTTGTATCAGTTTCAGAAACAGAGTTGAACTAGATATGATCCGTGTGTGTAGGAAACACAATTCTTTCGTTCTGAGCACACTCACGTTTCCCTCTGTATTAGAGACTCTAGAAAGCAAGACCGTGCCTCTTGCTCTAAAGCTGAATGTGTTTCATAGATGAGAACTGTGCCGTGTGTTTCCCTTCAGAAAGGGAGTTAAATGCCAGGCTCTGTGTCTTTCTTCAAGCAAGATATCCTTTCTGGTAAACGCAGTCACTTTTCAGCTTAAACGAAGCTACATTGTTCAAGAAGCTCACACGATTCTCGCTCTTAACTGAAAAGCATTGGATGTTAGAGGACCTGTGGTTTGTATCAGTTTCAGAAACAGAGTTGAACTAGATATGGTCTGTGTGTGTAGGAAACACAGTTCTTTTGTTCTGAGCACACTCACGTTTCCCTCTGTATTAGAGACTCTAGAAAGCAAGAGCGTGCTTCTTGCTCTAATGCAGAGTGTGTTTCATGGATGAGAACTGTGCCGTGTGTTTCCCTTCAGAAAGGAAGTTAAATGCCAGGCTCTGTGTCTTTCTTCAAGCAAGACTTCGTTTCAGGTAAACATAGTCACTTTTCACCTCAAAGGAAGCTACATTCTTCACGAAGCCCACACGTTTCTCGCTCTTAACTGAAAAGCATTGGACGTTAGACGACCTGTGGTTTGTATCAGTTTCAGAAACAGAGATGAACTAGATATGGTCCGTGTGTGTAGGAAACACAATTCTTTCGTTCTGAGCACACTCACGTTTCCCTCTGTATTAGAGACTCTAGAAAGCAAGAGCGTGCTTCTTGCTCTAAATCAGAGTGTGTTTCATGGATGAGAACTGTGCCGTGTGTTTCCTTTCAGAAACGGAGTTAAATGCCAGGCTGTGTCTTTCTTCAAGCAAGACTTCGTTTCAGGTAAACGCAGTCACTTTTCACCTCAAACGAAGCTACATTGTTCACAAAGCTCACACGTTTCTCGCTCTTAACTGAAAAGCATAGGACGTTAGACGACCTGTGGTTTGTAACAGTTTCAGAAACAGAGTTGAACTAGATATGGTCCGTGTGTGTAGGAAACACAATTCTTTTGTTCTGAGCACACTTTCGTTTCCCTCTGTATTAGAGATTCTAGAAAGCAAGAGCGTGCCTCTTGCTCTAAAGCAGAGTGTTTTTCATGGATGAGAACTGTGCCGTATGTTTCCCTTCAGAAACGGAGTTAAATGCCAGGCTCTGTGTCTTTCTTCAAGCAAGACTTCGTTTCATGTAAACGCAGTCACTTTTCAGCTCAAAGGAAGCTACATTGTTCACAAAGCTCACACGTTTCTCCCTCTTAACTGAAAAGCATTGGATGTTAGACGACCTGTGTTTTGTATCAGTTTCAGAAACAGAGTTGAACTAGATATGGTCCGTGTGTGTAGGAAACACAATTCTTTTGTTCTGAGCACACTCAAGTTTCCCTCTGTATTAGAGACTCTAGAAAGCAATAGCGTGCCTCTAGTTCTAAAGCAGAGTGTGTTTCATGGATGAGAACTGTGCCGTGAGTTTCCCTTCAGAAACGGAGTTAAATGCCAGGCTCTGTGTCTTTCTTCAAGCAAGACTTCGTTTCATGTAAACGCAGTCACTTTTCAGCTCAAATTAAGCTACATTGTTCACAAAGCTCACACGTTTCTCCCTCTTAACTGAAAAGCATTGGATGTTAGACGACCTGTGGTTTGTATCAGTTTCAGAAACAGAGTTGAACTAGATATGGTCCGTGTGTAGGAAACACAATTCTTTCGTTCTGAGCACACTCACGTTTCCCTCTGTATTAGAGACTCTAGAAAGCAAGACCGTGCCTCTTGCTCTAAAGCAGACTGTGTTTCATGGATGAGAACGGTGCCGTGTGTTTCCCTTCAGAAACGAACTTAATGCCAGAAGTGTGTCTTCCTACAAGCAAGACATCGTTTCAGGTAAAGGCAGTCACATTTCACCTCAAACGAAGCTACATTGTTCACGAAGCTCACATGTTTCTCGCTCTTAACTGAAAAGCATTGGATGTTAGAGGACCTGTGGTTTGTATCAGTTTCAGAAACAGAGTAGAAATAGATATGGTCTGTGTGTGGAGGAAACACAGTTCTTTTGTTCTGAGCACACTCACGTTTCCCTCTGTATTAGAGACTCTAGAAAGCAAGAGCGTGCTTCTTGCTCTAAAGCAGAGTGTGTTTCATGGAAGAGAACTGTGCCTTGTGTTTCCCTTCAGAAACGGAGTTAAATGCCAGGCTCTGTGTCTTTCTTCAAGCAAGACTTCGTTTCATGTAAACGCAGTCACTTTTCAGCTCAAACGAAGCTACATTGTTCACAAAGCTCACACGTTTCTCCCTCTTAACTTAAAAGCATTGCATGTTAGAGGACCTGTGGTTTGTATCATTTTGAGACACAGAGTTGAACTAGATATGGTCCTTGTGTGTAGGAAACACAGTTCTTTTGTTCTGAGCACACTCACGTTTCGCTCTGTATTAGAGACGCTAGAAAGCAAGAGCGTGCTTCTTGCTCTAAAGCAGAGTGTGTTTCATGGATGAGAACTGTGCCGTGTGTTTCCTTTCAGAAACGGAGCTAAATGCCAGGCTCTGTGTCTTTCTTCAAGCAAGACTTCGTTTCAGGTAAACGCAGTCACTTTTCACCTCAAATGAAGCTACATTGTTCACAAAGCCCACACGTTTCTCGCTCCTAACTGAAAAGAATTGGATGTTAGAGGACCTGTGGTTTGTATCAGTTTCAGAAACAGAGTTGAACTAGATATGGTCCGTGTGTAGGAAACACAGTTCTTTTGTTCTGAGCACACTCACGTTTCCCTCTGTATTAGAGACTCTAGAAAGCAAAAGCATGCTTCTTGCTCTAAAGCTGAACGTGTTTCATGGATGAGAACTGTGCCGTGTGTTTCCCTTCAGAAACAGAGTTAATGCCAGAAGTGTGTCTTCCTACAAGCAAGACTTCGTTTCAGGTAAAGGCAGTCACTTTTCACCTCAAACGAAGCTACATTGTTCACGAAGCTCACACGTTTCTTGCTCTTAACTGAAAAGCATTGGATGTTAGACGACCTGTGGTTTGTATCAGCTTCAGAAACAGAGTTGAACTAGATATGGTCCGTGTGTGTAGGAAACACAGTTCTTTTGTTCTGAGCACACTCACGTTTCGCTCTGTATTAGAGATTCTAAAAGCAAGAGCGTGCTTCTTGCTCTAAAGCAGAGTGTGTTTCATGGATGAGAACTGTGCAGTGTGTTTCCCTTCAGAAACGGAGTTAAATGCCAAGCTCTGTGTCTTTCTTCAAGCAAGACTTCGTTTCAGGTAAACGCAGTCACTTTTCACCTCAAACGAAGCTACATTGTTCACAAAGCCCACACGTTTCTCGCTCTTAACTGAAAAGAATTGTATGTTAGAGGACCTGTGGTTTGTATCAGTTTCAGAAACAGAGTTGAACTAGATATGGTCTGTGTGTGTAGGAAACACAGTTCTTTTGTTCTGAGCACACTCACGTTTCCCACTGTATTAGAGACTCTAGAAAGCAAGAGCATGCCTCTTGCTCTAAAGCAGAGTGTGTTTCATGGATGAGAACTGTGCCTTGTGTTTCCCTTCAGAAACGGAGTTAAATGCCAGTCTCTGTGTCTTTCTTCAAGCAAGACATCGTTTCATGTAAACACAGTCACTTTTCAGCTCAAACGAAGCTACATTGTTCACAAAGCTCACACGTTTCTTCCTCTTAACTGAAAAGCATTGCATGTTAGAGGACCTGTGGTTTGTATCATTTTCAGAAACAGAGTTGAACTAGATATAGTCCGTGTGTGTAGGAAACACAGTTCTTTTGTTCTGATCACACTAACGTTTTGCTCTGTATTAGAGACTCTAGAAAGCAAGAGCATGCTTCTTGCTCTAAAGCAGAGTGTGTTTCATGGATGAGAACTGTGCCGTATGTTTCCTTTCAGAAACGGAGTTAAATGCCAGGCTCTGTGTCTTCCCACAAGCAAGACTTCGTTTAAGGTAAACGCAGTCACTTTTCACCTCAAACGAAGCTACATTGTTCACAAAGCCCACACGTTTCTCGCTCTTAACTGAAAAGAATTGGATGTTAGAGGACCTGTGGTTTGTATCAGTTTCAGAAACAGAGTTGAACTAGATATGGTCCGTGTGTGTAGGAAACACAGTTCTTTTGTTCTGAGCACACTCACGTTTCCCTCTGTATTAGAGACTCTAGAAAGCAAAAGCATGCTTCTTGCTCTAAAGCTGAACGTGTTTCATGGATGAGAACTGTGCCGTGTGTTTCCCTTCAGAAACGGAGTTAATGCCAGAAGTGTGTCTTCCTACAAGCAAGAGTTCCTTTCAGGTAAAGATAGTCAATTTTCACCTCAAACGAAGCTACATTGTTCACGAAGCTCACACGTTTCTCGCTCTTAACTGAAAAGCATTGGATGTTAGAGGACCTGTGGTTTGTATCAGTTTCAGAAACAGAGTAGAACTAGATATGGTCTGTGTGTGTAGGAAACACAGTTCTTTTGTTCTGAGCACACTCACGTTTCCCTGTGTATTAGAGACTCTAGAAAGCAAGAGCATGCTTCTTGCTCTAAAGCTGAACGTGTTTCATGGATGAGAACTGTGCCGTGTGTTTCCCTTCAGAAACGGAGTTAATGCCAGAAGTGTGTCTTCCTACAATCAAGAGTTCGTTTCAGGTAAAGATAGTCAATTTTCACCTCAAACGAAGCTACATTGTTCACGAAGCTCACACGCTTCTCGCTCTTAACTGAAAAGCATTGGATGTTAGAGGACCTGTGGTTTGTATCAGTTTCAGAAACAGAGTAGAACTAGATATGGTCTGTGTCTGGAGGAAACACAGTTCTTTTGTTCTGAGCACACTCACGTTTCCCTCTGTATTAGAGATTCTAGAAAGCAAGAGCGTGCTTCTTGCTCTAAAGCAGAGTGTGTTTCATGGAAGAGAACAGTGCCTTGTGTTTCCCTTCAGAAACGGAGTTAAATGCCAGGCTCTGTGTCTTTCTTCAAGCAAGACTTCGTTTCATGTAAACGCAGTCACTTTTCAGCTCAAACGAAGCTACATTGTTCACAAAGCTCACACGTTTCTCGCTAGTAACTGAAAAGCATTGGATGTTAGACGACCTGTGGTTTGTATCAGCTTCAGAAACAGAGTTGAACTAGATATGGTCCGTGTGTGTAGGAAACACAGTTCTTTTGTTCTGAGCACACTCACGTTTCGCTCTGTATTAGAGACTCTAAAAGCAAGAGCGTGCTTCTTGCTCTAAAGCAGAGTGTGTTTCATGGATGAGAACTGTGCAGTGTGTTTCCCTTCAGAAACGGAGTTAAATGCCAAGCTCTGTGTCTTTCTTCAAGCAAGACTTCGTTTCAGGTAAACGCAGTCACTTTTCACCTCAAACGAAGCTACATTGTTCACAAAGCCCACACGTTTCTCGCTCTTAACTGAAAAGAATTGGATGTTAGAGGACCTGTGGTTTGTATCAGTTTCAGAAACAGAGTTGAACTAGATATGGTCCGTGTGTGGAGGAAACACAGTTCTTTTGTTCTGAGCACACTCACGTTTTCCTCTGTATTAGAGACTCTGGAAAGCAAGAGCGTGCTTCTTGCTCTAAAGCAGAGTGTGTTTCATGGAAGAGAACTGTGCTGTGTGTTTCCCTTGAGAAATGGAGTTAAATGCCAGGCGTTTGTCTTCCTACAAGCAAGACTTCGTTTAAGGTAAACGCAGTCACTTTTCAGCTCAAACGAAGCTACATTGATCACGAATCTCACACGTTTCTCCCTCTTAACTGAAAAGCATTGGATCTTAGAGGACCTGTGCTTTGTATCAGTTTCAGAAACAGAGTTGAACTAGATATGGTCTGTGTGTGTAGGAAACATAGTTCTTTTGTTCTGAGCACACTCACATTTCCCACTGTATTAGAGACTCTAGAAAGCAAGAGCATGCTTCTTGCTCTAAAGCAGAGTGTGTTTCATAAATGAGAACTGTGCCTTGTGTTTCCCTTCAGAAACGGAGTTAAATGCCAGTCTCTGTGTCTTTCTTCAAGCAAGACATCGTTTCATGTAAACACAGTCACTTTTCAGCTCAAACGAAGCTACATTGTTCACAAAGCTCACACGTTTCTTCCTCTTAACTGAAAAGCATTGCATGTTAGAGGACCTGTGGTTTGTATCATTTTCAGAAACAGAGTTGAACTAGATATAGTCCGTGTGTGTAGGAAACACAGTTCTTTTGTTCTGATCACACTAACGTTTTGCTCTGTATTAGAGACTCTAGAAAGCAAGAGCATGCTTCTTGCTCTAAAGCAGAGTGTGTTTCATGGATGAGAACTGTGCCGTATGTTTCCTTTCAGAAACGGAGTTAAATGCCAGGCTCTGTGTCTTACTTCAAGCAAGACTTCGTTTAAGGTAAACGCAGTCACTTTTCACCTCAAACGAAGCTACATTGTTCACAAAGCCCACACGTTTCTCGCTCTTAACTGAAAAGAATTGGATGTTAGAGGAACTGTGGTTTGTATCAGTTTCAGAAACAGAGTTGAACTAGATATGGTCCGTGTGTGTAGGAAACACAGTTCTTTTGTTCTGAGCACACTCACGTTTCCCTCTGTATTAGAGACTCTAGAAAGCAAAAGCATGCTTCTTGCTCTAAAGCTGAACGTGTTTCATGGATGAGAACTGTGCCATGTGTTTCCCTTCAGAAACGGAGTTAATGCCAGAAGTGTGTCTTCCTACAAGCAAGAGTTCCTTTCAGGTAAAGATAGTCAATTTTCACCTCAAACGAATCTACATTGTTCACGAAGCTCACACGTTTCTCGCTCTTAACTGAAAAGCATTGGATGTTAGAGGACCTGTGGTTTGTATCAGTTTCAGAAACAGAGTAGAACTAGATATGGTCTGTGTGTGGAGGAAACACAGTTCTTTTGTTCTGAGCAGACTCACGTTTCCCTCTGTATTAGAGACTCTAGAAAGCAAGAGCGTGCCTCTTGCTCTAAAGCAGAGTGTGTTTCATGGATGAGAACTGTGCCGTGTGTTTCCCTTCAGAAACGAAGTTAATGCCAGAAGTGTGTCTTCCTACAAGCAAGACTTCGTTTCAGGTAAAGGCAGTCACATTTCACCTCAAACGAAGCTACATTGTTCACGAAGCTCACACGTTTCTCCCCCTTAACTGAAAAGCATTTGATCTTAGAGGACCTGTGGTTTGTATCAGTTTCAGAAACAGAGTTGAACTAGATATGGTCTGTGTGTGTAGGAAACACAGTTCTTTTGTTCTGAGCACACTCACGTTTCCCTGTGTATTAGAGACTCTAGAAAGCAAGAGCATGCTTCTTGCTCTAAAGCTGAACGTGTTTCATGGATGAGAACTGTGCCGTGTGTTTCCCTTCAGAAACGGAGTTAATGCCAGAAGTGTGTCTTCCTACAATCAAGAGTTCGTTTCAGGTAAAGATAGTCAATTTTCACCTCAAACGAAGCTACATTGTTCACGAAGCTCACACGTTTCTCGCTCTTAACTGAAAAGCATTGGATGTTAGAGGAGCTGTGTTTTGTATCAGATTCAGAAACAGAGTTAAACTAGATATGGTCCGTGTGTAGGAAACACAGTTCTTTTGTTCTGAGCACACTCACGTTTCCCTCTGTATTAGAGACTCTAGAAAGCAAGAGCGTGCTTCTTGCTCTAAAGCAGATTGTGTTTCATAAATGAGAACTGTGCCGTGTGTTTCCCTTCAGAAATGGAGTTAAATGACAGGCTCTGTGCCTTCCTACAAGCAAGACTTCGTTTCAGGTAAACGCAGTCACTTTTGAGCTCAAACGAAGCTACATTGTTCACAAAGCTCACATGTTTTTGCTCTTAACTGAAAAGCATTGGATGTTAGAGGACCTGTGGTTTGTATCAGTTTCAGAAACAGACTTGAACTAGATATGTTCTGTGTGTGTAGGAAACACAGTTCTTTTGTTCTGAGCACACTCACGTTTCCCTCTGTATTAGAGACTCTAGAAAGCAAGAGCGTGCTTCTTGCTCTAAAGCAGAATGTGTTTCATGGATGAGGACTGAGCCGTGTGTTTCCCTTCAGAAACTGAGTTAAATTCCAGAAGTGTGTCTTCCTACAAGCAAGACTTCGTTTCAGGTAAACGCAATCACTTTTCACGTCAATCGAAGCTACATTGTTCACGAAGGTCACCTGTTTCTCGCTCTTAACTGAAAAGCATTGGATGTAAGATGACCTGTGGTTTGTATCAGTTTCAGAAACAGAGTTGAACAGGATGTGGTCCGTGTGTGTAGGAAACACAGTTCTTTTGTTCTGAGCACACTCACGTTTCCCTCTGTATTAGAGACTCTAGAAAGCAAGAGCGTGCTTCTTGCTCTAAAGCAGAGTGTGTTTCATGGATGAGAACTGTGCCTTGTGTTTCCCTTCAGAAACGGAGTTAAATGCCAGGCTCTTTGTCTTTCTTCAAGCAAGACTTTGTTTCATGTAAACGCAGTTACTTTTCAACTCAAACGAAGCTACATTGTTCACAAAGCTAACACGTTTCTCCCACTTAACTGAAAAGCATTGCATGTTGGAGGACCTGTGGTTTGTATCATTTTCAGAAACACAGTTGAACTAGATATGGTCCGTGTGTGTAGGAAACACAGTTCTTTTGTTCTGAGCACACTCACGTTTCGCTCTATATTAGAGACTTAGAAAGCAAGAGAGTGCTTCTTGCTCTAAAGCAGACTGTGTTTCATGGATGAGTACTGTGCCGTGTGTTTCCCTTCAGAAATGGAGTTAAATGCCAGGCTCTGTGTCTTTCTTCAAGCAAGACTTCTTTTCAGGTAAACGCAGAAACTTTTGAGCTCAAACGAAGCTACATTGTTCACAAAGCTCACACGTTTTTCGCTCTTAACTGAAAAGCATTGGATGTTAGTGGACCTGTGGATTGCATCAGTTTCAGAAACAGAGTTGAACTAGATATGTTCTGTGTGTGTAGGAAACACAGTTCTTTTGTTCTGAGCACACTCACGTTTCCCTCTGTATTAGAGACTCTAGAAAGCAAGAGCATGCTTCTTGCTCTAAAGCAGAGTGTGTTTCATGGATGAGAACTGTGCCTTGTGTTTCCCTTCAGAAACAGAGTTAAATGCCAGTCTCTGTGTCTTTCTTCAAGCAAGACATCGTTTCATGTAAACACAGTCACTTTTCAGCTCAAACGAAGCTACATTGTTCACAAAGCTCACACGTTTCTTCCTCTTAACTGAAAAGCATTGCATGTTAGAGAACCTGTGGTTTGTATCATTTTCAGAAACAGAGTTGAACTAGATATAGTCCGTGTGTGTAGGAAACACAGTTCTTTTGTTCTGATCACACTAACGTTTTGCTCTGTATTAGAGACTCTAGAAAGCAAGAGCATGCTTCTTGCTCTAAAGCAGAGTGTGTTTCATGGATGAGAACTGTGCCGTGTGTTTCCCTTCAGAAACGGAGTTAATGCCAGAAGTGTGTCTTCCTACAAGCAAGAGTTCCTTTCAGGTAAAGATAGTCAATTTTCACCTCAAACGAAGCTACATTGTTCACGAAGCTCACACGTTTCTCGCTCTTAACTGAAAAGCATTGGATGTTAGAGGACCTGTGGTTTGTATCAGTTTCAGAAACAGAGTAGAACTAGATATGGTCTGTGTGTGGAGGAAACACAGTTCTTTTGTTCTGAGCACACTCACGTTTCCCTCTGTATTAGAGACTCTAGAAAGCAAGAGCGTGCCTCTTGCTCTAAAGCAGAGTGTGTTTCATGGATGAGAACTGTGCCGTGTGTTTCCCTTCAGAAACGAAGTTAATGCCAGAAGTGTGTCTTCCTACAAGCAAGACTTCGTTTCAGGTAAAGGCAGTCACATTTCACCTCAAACGAAGCTACATTGTTCACGAAGCTCACACGTTTCTCCCCCTTAACTGAAAAGCATTTGATCTTAGAGGACCTTGGTTTGTATCAGTTTCAGAAACAGAGTTGAACTAGATATGGTCTGTGTGTGTAGGAAACACAGTTCTTTTGTTCTGAGCACACTCACGTTTCCCTGTGTATTAGAGACTCTAGAAAGCAAGAGCATGCTTCTTGCTCTAAAGCTGAACGTGTTTCATGGATGAGAACTGTGCCGTGTGTTTCCCTTCAGAAACGGAGTTAATGCCAGAAGTGTGTCTTCCTACAATCAAGAGTTCGTTTCAGGTAAAGATAGTCAATTTTCACCTCAAACGAAGCTACATTGTTCACGAAGCTCACACGCTTCTCGCTCTTAACTGAAAAGCATTGGATGTTAGAGGACCTGTGGTTTGTATCAGTTTCAGAAACAGAGTAGAACTAGATATGGTCTGTGTCTGGAGGAAACACAGTTCTTTTGTTCTGAGCACATTCACGTTTCCCTCTGTATTAGAGACTCTAGAAAGCAAGAGCGTGCTTCTTGCTCTAAAGCAGAGTGTGTTTCATGGAAGAGAACTGTGCCTTGTGTTTCCCTTCAGAAACGGAGTTAAATGCCAGGCTCTGTGTCTTTCTTCAAGCAAGACTTCGTTTCATGTAAACGCAGTCACTTTTCAGCTCAAACGAAGCTACATTGTTCACAAAGCTCACACGTTTCTCCCTCTTAACTTAAAAGCATTGCATGTTAGAGGACCTGTGGTTTGTATCTTTTTGAGAAACAGAGTTGAACTAGATATGGTCCTTGTGTGTAGGAAACACAGTTCTTTTGTTCTGAGCACACTCACGTTTCGCTCTGTATTAGAGACGCTAGAAAGCAAGAGCGTGCTTCTTGCTCTAAAGCAGAGTGTGTTTCATGGATGAGAACTGTGCCGTGTGATTCCTTTCAGAAACGGAGCTAAATGCCAGGCTCTGTGTCTTTCTTCAAGCAAGACTTCGTTTCAGGTAAACGCAGTCACTTTTCACCTCAAACGAAGCTACATTGTTCACAAAGCCCACACGTTTCTCGCTCTTAACTGAAAAGAATTGGATGTTAGAGGACCTGTGGTTTGTATCAGTTTCAGAAACAGAGTTGAACTAGATATGGTCCGTGTGTAGGAAACACAGTTCTTTTGTTCTGAGCACACTCACGTTTCCCTCTGTATTAGAGACTCTAGAAAGCAAAAGCATGCTTCTTGCTCTAAAGCTGAACGTGTTTCATGGATGAGAACTGTGCCGTGTGTTTCCCTTCAGAAACAGAGTTAATGCCAGAAGTGTGTCTTCCTACAAGCAAGACTTCGTTTCAGGTAAAGGCAGTCACTTTTCACCTCAAACGAAGCTACATTGTTCACGAAGCTCACACGTTTCTCGCTCTTAACTGAAAAGCATTGGATGTTAGACGACCTGTGGTTTGTATCAGCTTCAGAAACAGAGTTGAACTAGATATGGTCCGTGTGTGTAGGAAACACAGTTCTTTTGTTCTGAGCACACTCACGTTTCGCTCTGTATTAGAGACTCTAAAAGCAAGAGCGTGCTTCTTGCTCTAAAGCAGAGTGTGTTTCATGGATGAGAACTGTGCAGTGTGTTTTCCTTCAGAAACGGAGTTAAATGCCAAGCTCTGTGTCTTTCTTCAAGCAAGACTTCGTTTCAGGTAAACGCAGTCACTTTTCACCTCAAACGAAGCTACATTGTTCACAAAGCCCACACGTTTCTCGCTCTTAACTGAAAAGAATTGGATGTTAGAGGACCTGTGGTTTGTATCAGTTTCAGAAACAGAGTTGAACTAGATATGGTCCGTGTGTGGAGGAAACACAGTTCTTTTGTTCTGAGCACACTCACGTTTTCCTCTGTATTAGAGACTCTAGAAAGCAAGATCGTGCTTCTTGCTCTAAAGCAGAGTGTGTTTCATGGAAGAGAACTGTGCTGTGTGTTTCCCTTCAGAAATGGAGTTAAATGCCAGGCGTTTATCTTCCTACAAGCAAGACTTCGTTTAAGGTAAACGCAGTCACTTTTCAGCTCAAATGAAGCTACATTGATCACAAAGCTCACACGCTTCTCGCTCTTAACTGAAAAGCATTGGATGTTAGAGGACCTGTGGTTTGTATCAGTTTCAGAAACAGAGTAGAACTAGATATGGTCTGTGTCTGGAGGAAACACAGTTCTTTTGTTCTGAGCACACTCACGTTTCCCTCTGTATTAGAGACTCTAGAAAGCAAGAGCGTGCTTCTTGCTCTAAAGCAGAGTGTGTTTCATGGAAGAGAACTGTGCCTTGTGTTTCCCTTCAGAAACGGAGTTAAATGCCAGGCTCTGTGTCTTTCTTCAAGCAAGACTTCGTTTCATGTAAACGCAGTCACTTTTCAGCTCAAACGAAGCTTCATTGTTCACAAAGCTCACACGTTTCTCCCTCTTAACTTAAAAGCATTGCATGTTAGAGGACCTGTGGTTTCTATCTTTTTGAGAAACAGAGTTGAACTAGATATGGTCCTTGTGTGTAGGAATCACAGTTCTTTTCTTCTGAGCACACTCACGTTTCGCTCTGTATTAGAGACGCTAGAAAGCAAGAGCGTGCTTCTTGCTCTAAAGCAGAGTGTGTTTCATGGATGAGAACTGTGCCGTGTGATTCCTTTCAGAAACGGAGCTAAATGCCAGGCTCTGTGTCTTTCTTCAAGCAAGACTTCGTTTCAGGTAAACGCAGTCACTTTTCACCTCAAACGAAGCTACATTGTTCACAAAGCCCACACGTTTCTCGCTCTTAACTGAAAAGAATTGGATGTTAGAGGACCTGTGGTTTGTATCAGTTTCAGAAACAGAGTTGAACTAGATATGGTCCGTGTGTAGGAAACACAGTTCTTTTGTTCTGAGCACACTCACGTTTCCCTCTGTATTAGAGACTCTAGAAAGCAAAAGCATGCTTCTTGCTCTAAAGCTGAACGTGTTTCATGGATGAGAACTGTTCCGTGTGTTTCCCTTCAGAAAGAGAGTTAATGCCAGAAGTGTGTCTTCCTACAAGCAAGACTTCGTTTCAGGTAAAGGCAGTCACTTTTCACCTCAAACGAAGCTACATTGTTCACGAAGCTCACACGTTTCTCGCTCTTAACTGAAAAGCATTGGATGTTAGACGACCTATGGTTTGTATCGGCTTCAGAAACAGAGTTGAACTAGATATGGTCCGTGTGTGTTAGGAAACACAGTTCTTTTGTTCTGAGCACACTCAAGTTTCGCTCTGTATTAGAGACTCTAAAAGCAAGAGCGTGCTTCTTGCTCTAAAGCAGAGTGTGTTTCATGGATGAGAACTGTGCAGTGTGTTTCCCTTCAGAAACGGAGTTAAATGCCAAGCTCTGTGTCTTTCTTCAAGCAAGACTTCGTTTCAGGTAAACGCAGTCACTTTTCAGCTCAAACGAAGCTACATTGTTCACAAAGCTAACACGTTTCTCCCACTTAACTGAAAAGCATTGCATGTTGGAGGACCTGTGGTTTGTATCATTTTCAGAAACACAGTTGAACTAGATATGGTCCGTGTGTGTAGGAAACACAGTTCTTTTGTTCTGAGCACACTCACGTTTCGCTCTATATTAGAGACTTAGAAAGCAAGAGAGTGCTTCTTGCTCTAAAGCAGACTGTGTTTCATGGATGAGTACTGTGCCGTGTGTTTCCCTTCAGAAATGGAGTTAAATGCCAGGCTCTGTGTCTTTCTTCAAGCAAGACTTCTTTTCAGGTAAACGCAGAAACTTTTGAGCTCAAACGAAGCTACATTGTTCACAAAGCTCACACGTTTTTCGCTCTTAACTGAAAAGCATTGGATGTTAGTGGACCTGTGGATTGCATCAGTTTCAGAAACAGAGTTGAACTAGATATGTTCTGTGTGTGTAGGAAACACAGTTCTTTTGTTCTGAGCACACTCACGTTTCCCTCTGTATTAGAGACTCTAGAAAGCAAGAGCATGCTTCTTGCTCTAAAGCAGAGTGTGTTTCATGGATGAGAACTGTGCCTTGTGTTTCCCTTCAGAAACAGAGTTAAATGCCAGGCTCTGTGTCTTTCTTCAAGCAAGACATCGTTTCATGTAAACACAGTCACTTTTCAGCTCAAACGAAGCTACATTGTTCACAAAGCTCACACGTTTCTTCCTCTTAACTGAAAAGCATTGCATGTTAGAGAACCTGTGGTTTGTATCATTTTCAGAAACAGAGTTGAACTAGATATAGTCCGTGTGTGTAGGAAACACAGTTCTTTTGTTCTGATCACACTAACGTTTTGCTCTGTATTAGAGACTCTAGAAAGCAAGAGCATGCTTCTTGCTCTAAAGCAGAGTGTGTTTCATGGATGAGAACTGTGCCGTGTGTTTCCCTTCAGAAACGGAGTTAATGCCAGAAGTGTGTCTTCCTACAAGCAAGAGTTCCTTTCAGGTAAAGATAGTCAATTTTCACCTCAAACGAAGCTACATTGTTCACGAAGCTCACACGTTTCTCGCTCTTAACTGAAAAGCATTGGATGTTAGAGGACCTGTGGTTTGTATCAGTTTCAGAAACAGAGTAGAACTAGATATGGTCTGTGTGTGGAGGAAACACAGTTCTTTTGTTCTGAGCACACTCACGTTTCCCTCTGTATTAGAGACTCTAGAAAGCAAGAGCGTGCCTCTTGCTCTAAAGCAGAGTGTGTTTCATGGATGAGAACTGTGCCGTGTGTTTCCCTTCAGAAACGAAGTTAATGCCAGAAGTGTGTCTTCCTACAAGCAAGACTTCGTTTCAGGTAAAGGCAGTCACATTTCACCTCAAACGAAGCTACATTGTTCACGAAGCTCACACGTTTCTCCCCCTTAACTGAATAGCATTTGATCTTAGAGGACCTTGGTTTGTATCAGTTTCAGAAACAGAGTTGAACTAGATATGGTCTGTGTGTGTAGGAAACACAGTTCTTTTGTTCTGAGCACACTCACGTTTCCCTGTGTATTAGAGACTCTAGAAAGCAAGAGCATGCTTCTTGCTCTAAAGCTGAACGTGTTTCATGGATGAGAACTGTGCCGTGTGTTTCCCTTCAGAAACGGAGTTAATGCCAGAAGTGTGTCTTCCTACAATCAAGAGTTCGTTTCAGGTAAAGATAGTCAATTTTCACCTCAAACGAAGCTACATTGTTCACGAAGCTCACACGCTTCTCGCTCTTAACTGAAAAGCATTGGATGTTAGAGGACCTGTGGTTTGTATCAGTTTCAGAAACAGAGTAGAACTAGATATGGTCTGTGTCTGGAGGAAACACAGTTCTTTTGTTCTGAGCACATTCACGTTTCCCTCTGTATTAGAGACTCTAGAAAGCAAGAGCGTGCTTCTTGCTCTAAAGCAGAGTGTGTTTCATGGAAGAGAACTGTGCCTTGTGTTTCCCTTCAGAAACGGAGTTAAATGCCAGGCTCTGTGTCTTTCTTCAAGCAAGACTTCGTTTCATGTAAACGCAGTCACTTTTCAGCTCAAACGAAGCTACATTGTTCACAAAGCTCACACGTTTCTCCCTCTTAACTTAAAAGCATTGCATGTTAGAGGACCTGTGGTTTGTATCTTTTTGAGAAACAGAGTTGAACTAGATATGGTCCTTGTGTGTAGGAAACACAGTTCTTTTGTTCTGAGCACACTCACGTTTCGCTCTGTATTAGAGACGCTAGAAAGCAAGAGCGTGCTTCTTGCTCTAAAGCAGAGTGTGTTTCATGGATGAGAACTGTGCCGTGTGATTCCTTTCAGAAACGGAGCTAAATGCCAGGCTCTGTGTCTTTCTTCAAGCAAGACTTCGTTTCAGGTAAACGCAGTCACTTTTCACCTCAAACGAAGCTACATTGTTCACAAAGCCCACACGTTTCTCGCTCTTAACTGAAAAGAATTGGATGTTAGAGGACCTGTGGTTTGTATCAGTTTCAGAAACAGAGTTGAACTAGATATGGTCCGTGTGTAGGAAACACAGTTCTTTTGTTCTGAGCACACTCACGTTTCCCTCTGTATTAGAGACTCTAGAAAGCAAAAGCATGCTTCTTGCTCTAAAGCTGAACGTGTTTCATGGATGAGAACTGTGCCGTGTGTTTCCCTTCAGAAACAGAGTTAATGCCAGAAGTGTGTCTTCCTACAAGCAAGACTTCGTTTCAGGTAAAGGCAGTCACTTTTCACCTCAAACGAAGCTACATTGTTCACGAAGCTCACACGTTTCTCGCTCTTAACTGAAAAGCATTGGATGTTAGACGACCTGTGGTTTGTATCAGCTTCAGAAACAGAGTTGAACTAGATATGGTCCGTGTGTGTAGGAAACACAGTTCTTTTGTTCTGAGCACACTCACGTTTCGCTCTGTATTAGAGACTCTAAAAGCAAGAGCGTGCTTCTTGCTCTAAAGCAGAGTGTGTTTCATGGATGAGAACTGTGCAGTGTGTTTTCCTTCAGAAACGGAGTTAAATGCCAAGCTCTGTGTCTTTCTTCAAGCAAGACTTCGTTTCAGGTAAACGCAGTCACTTTTCACCTCAAACGAAGCTACATTGTTCACAAAGCCCACACGTTTCTCGCTCTTAACTGAAAAGAATTGGATGTTAGAGGACCTGTGGTTTGTATCAGTTTCAGAAACAGAGTTGAACTAGATATGGTCCGTGTGTGGAGGAAACACAGTTCTTTTGTTCTGAGCACACTCACGTTTTCCTCTGTATTAGAGACTCTAGAAAGCAAGATCGTGCTTCTTGCTCTAAAGCAGAGTGTGTTTCATGGAAGAGAACTGTGCTGTGTGTTTCCCTTCAGAAATGGAGTTAAATGCCAGGCGTTTATCTTCCTACAAGCAAGACTTCGTTTAAGGTAAACGCAGTCACTTTTCAGCTCAAATGAAGCTACATTGATCACAAAGCTCACACGCTTCTCGCTCTTAACTGAAAAGCATTGGATGTTAGAGGACCTGTGGTTTGTATCAGTTTCAGAAACAGAGTAGAACTAGATATGGTCTGTGTCTGGAGGAAACACAGTTCTTTTGTTCTGAGCACACTCACGTTTCCCTCTGTATTAGAGACTCTAGAAAGCAAGAGCGTGCTTCTTGCTCTAAAGCAGAGTGTGTTTCATGGAAGAGAACTGTGCCTTGTGTTTCCCTTCAGAAACGGAGTTAAATGCCAGGCTCTGTGTCTTTCTTCAAGCAAGACTTCGTTTCATGTAAACGCAGTCACTTTTCAGCTCAAACGAAGCTTCATTGTTCACAAAGCTCACACGTTTCTCCCTCTTAACTTAAAAGCATTGCATGTTAGAGGACCTGTGGTTTCTATCTTTTTGAGAAACAGAGTTGAACTAGATATGGTCCTTGTGTGTAGGAAACACAGTTCTTTTCTTCTGAGCACACTCACGTTTCGCTCTGTATTAGAGACGCTAGAAAGCAAGAGCGTGCTTCTTGCTCTAAAGCAGAGTGTGTTTCATGGATGAGAACTGTGCCGTGTGATTCCTTTCAGAAACGGAGCTAAATGCCAGGCTCTGTGTCTTTCTTCAAGCAAGACTTCGTTTCAGGTAAACGCAGTCACTTTTCACCTCAAACGTAGCTACATTGTTCACAAAGCCCACACGTTTCTCGCTCTTAACTGAAAAGAATTGGATGTTAGAGGACCTGTGGTTTGTATCAGTTTCAGAAACAGAGTTGAACTAGATATGGTCCGTGTGTAGGAAACACAGTTCTTTTGTTCTGAGCACACTCACGTTTCCCTCTGTATTAGAGACTCTAGAAAGCAAAAGCATGCTTCTTGCTCTAAAGCTGAACGTGTTTCATGGATGAGAACTGTGCCGTGTGTTTCCCTTCAGAAAGAGAGTTAATGCCAGAAGTGTGTCTTCCTACAAGCAAGACTTCGTTTCAGGTAAAGGCAGTCACTTTTCACCTCAAACGAAGCTACATTGTTCACGAAGCTCACACGTTTCTCGCTCTTAACTGAAAAGCATTGGATGTTAGACGACCTATGGTTTGTATCGGCTTCAGAAACAGAGTTGAACTAGATATGGTCCGTGTGTGTAGGAAACACAGTTCTTTTGTTCTGAGCACACTCAAGTTTCGCTCTGTATTAGAGACTCTAAAAGCAAGAGCGTGCTTCTTGCTCTAAAGCAGAGTGTGTTTCATGGATGAGAACTGTGCAGTGTGTTTCCCTTCAGAAACGGAGTTAAATGCCAAGCTCTGTGTCTTTCTTCAAGCAAGACTTCGTTTCAGGTAAACGCAGTCACTTTTCAGCTCAAACGAAGCTACATTGTTCACAAAGCTAACACGTTTCTCCCACTTAACTGAAAAGCATTGCATGTTGGAGGACCTGTGGTTTGTATCATTTTCAGAAACACAGTTGAACTAGATATGGTCCGTGTGTGTAGGAAACACAGTTCTTTTGTTCTGAGCACACTCACGTTTCGCTCTATATTAGAGACTTAGAAAGCAAGAGAGTGCTTCTTGCTCTAAAGCAGACTGTGTTTCATGGATGAGTACTGTGCCGTGTGTTTCCCTTCAGAAATGGAGTTAAATGCCAGGCTCTGTGTCTTTCTTCAAGCAAGACTTCTTTTCAGGTAAACGCAGAAACTTTTGAGCTCAAACGAAGCTACATTGTTCACAAAGCTCACACGTTTTTCGCTCTTAACTGAAAAGCATTGGATGTTAGTGGACCTGTGGATTGCATCAGTTTCAGAAACAGAGTTGAACTAGATATGTTCTGTGTGTGTAGGAAACACAGTTCTTTTGTTCTGAGCACACTCACGTTTCCCTCTGTATTAGAGACTCTAGAAAGCAATAGCATGCTTCTTGCTCTAAAGCAGAGTGTGTTTCATGGATGAGAACTGTGCCTTGTGTTTCCCTTCAGAAACAGAGTTAAATGCCAGGCTCTGTGTCTTTCTTCAAGCAAGACATCGTTTCATGTAAACACAGTCACTTTTCAGCTCAAACGAAGCTACATTGTTCACAAAGCTCACACGTTTCTTCCTCTTAACTGAAAAGCATTGCATGTTAGAGAACCTGTGGTTTGTATCATTTTCAGAAACAGAGTTGAACTAGATATAGTCCGTGTGTGTAGGAAACACAGTTCTTTTGTTCTGATCACACTAACGTTTTGCTCTGTATTAGAGACTCTAGAAAGCAAGAGCATGCTTCTTGCTCTAAAGCAGAGTGTGTTTCATGGATGAGAACTGTGCCGTGTGTTTCCCTTCAGAAACGGAGTTAATGCCAGAAGTGTGTCTTCCTACAAGCAAGAGTTCCTTTCAGGTAAAGATAGTCAATTTTCACCTCAAACGAAGCTACATTGTTCACGAAGCTCACACGTTTCTCGCTCTTAACTGAAAAGCATTGGATGTTAGAGGACCTGTGGTTTGTATCAGTTTCAGAAACAGAGTAGAACTAGATATGGTCTGTGTGTGGAGGAAACACAGTTCTTTTGTTCTGAGCACACTCACGTTTCCCTCTGTATTAGAGACTCTAGAAAGCAAGAACGTGCCTCTTGCTCTAAAGCAGAGTGTGTTTCATGGATGAGAACTGTGCCGTGTGTTTCCCTTCAGAAACGAAGTTAATGCCAGAAGTGTGTCTTCCTACAAGCAAGACTTCGTTTCAGGTAAAGGCAGTCACATTTCACCTCAAACGAAGCTACATTGTTCACGAAGCTCACACGTTTCTCCCCCTTAACTGAAAAGCATTTGATCTTAGAGGACCTTGGTTTGTATCAGTTTCAGAAACAGAGTTGAACTAGATATGGTCTGTGTGTGTAGGAAACACAGTTCTTTTGTTCTGAGCACACTCACGTTTCCCTGTGTATTAGAGACTCTAGAAAGCAAGAGCATGCTTCTTGCTCTAAAGCTGAACGTGTTTCATGGATGAGAACTGTGCCGTGTGTTTCCCTTCAGAAACGGAGTTAATGCCAGAAGTGTGTCTTCCTACAATCAAGAGTTCGTTTCAGGTAAAGATAGTCAATTTTCACCTCAAACGAAGCTACATTGTTCACGAAGCTCACACGCTTCTCGCTCTTAACTGAAAAGCATTGGATGTTAGAGGACCTGTGGTTTGTATCAGTTTCAGAAACAGAGTAGAACTAGATATGGTCTGTGTCTGGAGGAAACACAGTTCTTTTGTTCTGAGCACATTCACGTTTCCCTCTGTATTAGAGACTCTAGAAAGCAAGAGCGTGCTTCTTGCTCTAAAGCAGAGTGTGTTTCATGGAAGAGAACTGTGCCTTGTGTTTCCCTTCAGAAACGGAGTTAAATGCCAGGCTCTGTGTCTTTCTTCAAGCAAGACTTCGTTTCATGTAAACGCAGTCACTTTTCAGCTCAAACGAAGCTACATTGTTCACAAAGCTCACATGTTTCTCCCTCTTAACTTAAAAGCATTGCATGTTAGAGGACCTGTGGTTTGTATCTTTTTGAGAAACAGAGTTGAACTAGATATGGTCCTTGTGTGTAGGAAACACAGTTCTTTTGTTCTGAGCACACTCACGTTTCGCTCTGTATTAGAGACGCTAGAAAGCAAGAGCGTGCTTCTTGCTCTAAAGCAGAGTGTGTTTCATGGATGAGAACTGTGCCGTGTGATTCCTTTCAGAAACGGAGCTAAATGCCAGGCTCTGTGTCTTTCTTCAAGCAAGACTTCGTTTCAGGTAAACGCAGTCACTTTTCACCTCAAACGAAGCTACATTGTTCACAAAGCCCACACGTTTCTCGCTCTTAACTGAAAAGAATTGGATGTTAGAGGACCTGTGGTTTGTATCAGTTTCAGAATCAGAGTTGAACTAGATATGGTCCGTGTGTAGGAAACACAGTTCTTTTGTTCTGAGCACACTCACGTTTCCCTCTGTATTAGAGACTCTAGAAAGCAAAAGCATGCTTCTTGCTCTAAAGCTGAACGTGTTTCATGGATGAGAACTGTGCCGTGTGTTTCCCTTCAGAAAGAGAGTTAATGCCAGAAGTGTGTCTTCCTACAAGCAAGACTTCGTTTCAGGTAAAGGCAGTCACTTTTCACCTCAAACGAAGCTACATTGTTCACGAAGCTCACACGTTTCTCGCTCTTAACTGAAAAGCATTGGATGTTAGACGACCTGTGGTTTGTATCAGCTTCAGAAACAGAGTTGAACTAGATATGGTCCGTGTGTGTAGGAAACACAGTTCTTTTGTTCTGAGCACACTCACGTTTCGCTCTGTATTAGAGACTCTAAAAGCAAGAGCGTGCTTCTTGCTCTAAAGCAGAGTGTGTTTCATGGATGAGAACTGTGCAGTGTGTTTTCCTTCAGAAACGGAGTTAAATGCCAAGCTCTGTGTCTTTCTTCAAGCAAGACTTCGTTTCAGGTAAACGCAGTCACTTTTCACCTCAAACGAAGCTACATTGTTCACAAAGCCCACACGTTTCTCGCTCTTAACTGAAAAGAATTGGATGTTAGAGGACCTGTGGTTTGTATCAGTTTCAGAAACAGAGTTGAACTAGATATGGTCCGTGTGTGGAGGAAACACAGTTCTTTTGTTCTGAGCACACTCACGTTTTCCTCTGTATTAGAGACTCTAGAAAGCAAGATCGTGCTTCTTGCTCTAAAGCAGAGTGTGTTTCATGGAAGAGAACTGTGCTGTGTGTTTCCATTCAGAAATGGAGTTAAATGCCAGGCGTTTGTCTTCCTACAAGCAAGACTTCGTTTAAGGTAAACGCAGTCACTTTTCAGCTCAAATGAAGCTACATTGATCACAAAGCTCACACGCTTCTCGCTCTTAACTGAAAAGCATTGGATGTTAGAGGACCTGTGGTTTGTATCAGTTTCAGAAACAGAGTAGAACTAGATATGGTCTGTGTCTGGAGGAAACACAGTTCTTTTGTTCTGAGCACACTCACGTTTCCCTCTGTATTAGAGACTCTAGAAAGCAAGAGCGTGCTTCTTGCTCTAAAGCAGAGTGTGTTTCATGGAAGACAACTGTGCCTTGTGTTTCCCTTCAGAAACGGAGTTAAATGCCAGGCTCTGTGTCTTTCTTCAAGCAAGACTTCGTTTCATGTAAACGCAGTCACTTTTCAGCTCAAACGAAGCTTCATTGTTCACAAAGCTCACACGTTTCTCCCTCTTAACTTAAAAGCATTGCATGTTAGAGGACCTGTGGTTTCTATCTTTTTGAGAAACAGAGTTGAACTAGATATGGTCCTTGTGTGTAGGAAACACAGTTCTTTTCTTCTGAGCACACTCACGTTTCGCTCTGTATTAGAGACGCTAGAAAGCAAGAGCGTGCTTCTTGCTCTAAAGCAGAGTGTGTTTCATGGATGAGAACTGTGCCGTGTGATTCCTTTCAGAAACGGAGCTAAATGCCAGGCTCTGTGTCTTTCTTCAAGCAAGACTTCGTTTCAGGTAAACGCAGTCACTTTTCACCTCAAACGAAGCTACATTGTTCACAAAGCCCACACGTTTCTCGCTCTTAACTGAAAAGAATTGGATGTTAGAGGACCTGTGGTTTGTATCAGTTTCAGAAACAGAGTTGAACTAGATATGGTCCGTGTGTAGGAAACACAGTTCTTTTGTTCTGAGCACACTCACGTTTCCCTCTGTATTAGAGACTCTAGAAAGCAAAAGCATGCTTCTTGCTCTAAAGCTGAACGTGTTTCATGGATGAGAACTGTGCCGTGTGTTTCCCTTCAGAAAGAGAGTTAATGCCAGAAGTGTGTCTTCCTACAAGCAAGACTTCGTTTCAGGTAAAGGCAGTCACTTTTCACCTCAAACGAAGCTACATTGTTCACGAAGCTCACACGTTTCTCGCTCTTAACTGAAAAGCATTGGATGTTAGACGACCTATGGTTTGTATCGGCTTCAGAAACAGAGTTGAACTAGATATGGTCCGTGTGTGTAGGAAACACAGTTCTTTTGTTCTGAGCACACTCAAGTTTCGCTCTGTATTAGAGACTCTAAAAGCAAGAGCGTGCTTCTTGCTCTAAAGCAGAGTGTGTTTCATGGATGAGAACTGTGCAGTGTGTTTCCCTTCAGAAACGGAGTTAAATGCCAAGCTCTGTGTCTTTCTTCAAGCAAGACTTCGTTTCAGGTAAACGCAGTCACTTTTCACCTCAAACGAAGCTACATTGTTCACAAAGCCCACACGTTTCTCGCTCTTAACTGAAAAGAATTGGATGTTAGAGGACCTGTGGTTTGTATCAGTTTCAGAAACAGAGTTGAACTAGATATGGTCCGTGTGTGGAGGAAACACAGTTCTTTTGTTCTGAGCACACTCACGTTTTCCTCTGTATTAGAGACTCTAGAAAGCAAGAGCGTGCTTCTTGCTCTAAAGCAGAGTGTGTTTCATGGAAGAGAACTGTGCTGTGTGTTTCCCTTCAGAAATGGAGTTAAATGCCAGGCGTTTGTCTTCCTACAAGCAAGACTTCGTTTAAGGTAAACGCAGTCACTTTTCAGCTCAAACGAAGCTACATTGATCACGAATCTCACACGTTTCTCCCTCTTAACTGAAAAGCATTGGATCTTAGAGGACCTGTGGTTTGTATCAGTTTCAGAAACAGAGTTGAACTAGATATGGTCTGTGTGTGTAGGAAACATAGTTCTTTTGTTCTGAGCACACTCACGTTTCCCACTGTATTAGAGACTCTAGAAAGCAAGAGCATGCTTCTTGCTCTAAAGCAGAGTGTGTTTCATGGATGAGATCTGTGCCTTGTGTTTCCCTTCAGAAACGGAGTTAAATGCCAGTCTCTGTGTCTTTCTTCAAGCAAGACATCGTTTCATGTAAACACAGTCACTTTTCAGCTCAAACGAAGCTACATTGTTCACAAAGCTCACACGTTTCTTCCTCTTAACTGAAAAGCATTGCATGTTAGAGGACCTGTGGTTTGTATCATTTTCAGAAACAGAGTTGAACTAGATATAGTCCGTGTGTGTAGGAAACACAGTTCTTTTGTTCTGATCACACTAACGTTTTGCTCTGTATTAGAGACTCTAGAAAGCAAGAGCATGCTTCTTGCTCTAAAGCAGAGTGTGTTTCATGGATGAGAACTGTGCCGTATGTTTCCTTTCAGAAACGGAGTTAAATGCCAGGCTCTGTGTCTTATTTCAAGCAAGACTTCGTTTAAGGTAAACGCAGTCACTTTTCACCTCAAACGAAGCTACATTGTTCACAAAGCCCACACGTTTCTCGCTCTTAACTGAAAAGAATTGGATGTTAGAGGACCTGTGGTTTGTATCAGTTTCAGAAACAGAGTTGAACTAGATATGGTCCGTGTGTGTAGGAAACACAGTTCTTTTGTTCTGAGCACACTCACGTTTCCCTCTGTATTAGAGACTCTAGAAAGCAAAAGCATGCTTCTTGCTCTAAAGCTGAACGTGTTTCATGGATGAGAACTGTGCCGTGTGTTTCCCTTCAGAAACGGAGTTAATGCCAGAAGTGTGTCTTCCTACAAGCAAGAGTTCCTTTCAGGTAAAGATCGTCAATTTTCACCTCAAACGAAGCTACATTGTTCACGAAGCTCACACGTTTCTCGCTCTTAACTGAAAAGCATTGGATGTTAGAGGACCTGTGGTTTGTATCAGTTTCAGAAACAGAGTAGAACTAGATATGGTCTGTGTGTGGAGGAAACACAGTTCTTTTGTTCTGAGCACACTCACGTTTCCCACTCTATTAGAGACTCTAGAAAGCAAGAGCGTGCCTCTTGCTCTAAAGCAGAGTGTGTTTCATGGATGAGAACTGTGCCGTGTGTTTCCCTTCAGAAACGAAGTTAATGCCAGAAGTGTGTCTTCCTACAAGCAAGACTTCGTTTCAGGTAAAGGCAGTCACATTTCACCTCAAACGAAGCTACATTGTTCACGAAGCTCACACGTTTCTCCCCCTTAACTGAAAAGCATTTGATCTTAGAGGACCTGTGGTTTGTATCAGTTTCAGAAACAGAGTTGAACTAGATATGGTCTGTGTGTGTAGGAAACACAGTTCTTTTGTTCTGAGCACACTCACGTTTCCCTCTGTATTAGAGACTCTAGAAAGCAAGAGCGTGATTCTTGCTCTAAAGCAGAATGTGTTTCATGGATGAGGACTGTGCCGTGTGTTTCCCTTCAGAAACTGAGTTAAATTCCAGAAGTGTGTCTTCCTACAAGCAAGACTTCGTTTCAGGTAAACGCAATCACTTTCCACGTCAATCGAAGCTACATTGTTCACGAAGGTCACCCGTTTCTCGCTCTTAACTGAAAAGCATTGGATGTAAGACGACCTGTGGTTTGTATCAGTTTCAGAAACAGAGTTGAACAGGATGTGGTCCGTGTGTGTAGGAAACACAGTTCTTTTGTTCTGAGCACACTCACGTTTCCCTCTGTATTAGAGACTCTAGAAAGCAAGAGCGTGCTTCTTGCTCTAAAGCAGAGTGTGTTTCATGGATGAGAACTGTGCCTTGTGTTTCCCTTCAGAAACGGAGTTAAATGCCAGGCTCTTTGTCTTTCTTCAAGCAAGACTTTGTTTCATGTAAACGCAGTCACTTTTCAGCTCAAACGAAGCTACATTGTTCACAAAGCTAACACGTTTCTCCCACTTAACTGAAAAGCATTGCATGTTGGAGGACCTGTGGTTTGTATCATTTTCAGAAACAGAGTTGAACTAGATATGGTCCGTGTGTGTAGGAAACACAGTTCTTTTGTTCTGAGCACACTCACGTTTCGCTCTGTATTAGAGACTTAGAAAGCAAGAGAGTGCTTCTTGCTCTAAAGCAGAGTGTGTTTCATGGATGACTACTGTGCCGTGTGTTTCCCTTCAGAAATGGAGTTAAATGCCAGGCTCTGTGTCTTTCTTCAAGCAAGACTTCGTTTCAGGTAAACGCAGTCACTTTTCACTTCAAACGAAGCTACATTATTCACAAAGCCCGCACGTTTCTCGCTCTTAACTGAAAAGAGTTGGATGTTAGAGGACCTGTGGTTGGTATCAGTTTCAGAAACAGAGTTGAACTAGATATGGTCCGTGTGTAGGAAACACAGTTCTTTTGTTCTGAGCACACTCACGTTTCCCTCTGTATTAGAGACTCTAGAAAGCAAGAGCGTGCTTCTTGCTCTAAAGCAGATTGTGTTTCATAAATGAGAACTGTGCCGTGTGTTTCCCTTCAGAAATGGAGTTAAATGACAGGCTCTGTGCCTTCCTACAAGCAAGACTTCTTTTCAGGTAAACGCAGAAACTTTTGAGCTCAAACGAAGCTACATTGTTCACAAAGCTCACACGTTTTTCGCTCTTAACTGAAAAGTATTGGATGTTAGTGGACCTGTGGATTGCATCAGTTTCAGAAACAGAGTTGAACTAGATATGTTCTGTGTGTGTAGGAAACACAGTTCTTTTGTTCTGAGCACACTCACTTTTCCCTCTGTATTAGAGACTCTAGAAAGCAAGAGCGTGCTTCTTGCTCTAAAGCAGAATGTGTTTCATGGATGAGGACTGTGCCGTGTGTTTCCCTTCAGAAACTGAGTTAAATCCCAGAAGTGTGTCTTCCTACAAGCAAGACTTCGTTTCAGGTAAAAGCAAACACTTTTCACGTCAACCGAAGCAACATTGTTCACGAAGCTCACCCGTTTCTCGCTCTTAACTGAAAAGCATTGCATGTTAGAGGACCTGTGGTTTGTATCAGTTTCATAAACAGAGTAGAACTAGATATGGTCTGTGTGTGGAGGAAACACAGTTCTTTTGTTCGGAGCACACTCACGTTTCCCTCTGTATTAGAGACTCTAGAAAGCAAGAGCATGCTTCTTGCTCTAAAGCAGAGTGTGTTTCATGGAAGAGAACTGTGCCGTGAGTTTCCCTTCAGAAACGGAGGTAAATGCCAGGCGTGTGTCTTCCTACAAGCAAGACTTCGTTTAAGGTAAACGCAGTCACTTTTGAGCTCAAAAGAAGCTACATTGTTCACGAAGCTCACACGTTTCTCCCTCTTAACTGAAAAGCATTGGATGTTAGAGGACCTGTGGTTTGTATCAGTTTCAGAAGCAGAGATGAACTAGATATGGTCTGTGTGTGTAGGAAACACAGTTCTTTTGTTCTGAGCACACTCACGTTTCCCTCTGTATTAGAGACTCTAGAAAGCAAGAGCTTGCTTCTTGCTCTAAAGCAGAATGTGTTTCATGGATGAGGACTGTGCCGTGTGTTTCCCTTCAGAAACTGAGTTAAATCCCAGAAGTGTGTCTTCCTACAAGCAAGACTTCGTTTCAGGTAAACACAATCACTTTTCACGTCAATCGAAGCTACCTTGTTCACGAAGCTCACCCGTTTCTCGCTCTTAACTGAAAAGCATTGGATGTAAGACGACCTGTGGTTTGTATCAGATTCAGAAACAGAGTTAAACTAGATATGGTCTGTGTGTAGGAAACATAGTTCTTTTGTTCTGAGCACACTCACGTTTCCCTCTGTATTAGAGACTCTAGAAAGCAAGAGCGTGCTTCTTGCTCTAAAGCAGAGTGTGTTTCATGGAAGAGAACTGTGCCGTGTGTTTCCTTTCAGAAACGGAGTTAAATGCCAGGCTCTGTGTCTTCCTACAAGCAAGACTTTGTTTAAGGTAAACGCAGTCACTTTTCAGCTCAAACGAAGCTACATTGTTCACGAAGCTCACACGTTTCTAGCTCTTAACTGAAAAGCATTGGATATTAGAGGACCTGTGGTTTGTATCAGATTCAGAAACAGAGTTAAACTAGATATGGTCTGTGTGTAGGAAACATAGTTCTTTTGTTCTGAGCACACTCACGTTTCCCTCTGTATTAGAGACTCTAGAAAGCAAGAGCGTGCTTCTTGCTCTAAAGCAGATTGTGTTTCATAAATGAGAACTGTGCCGTGTGTTTCCCTTCAGAAATGGAGTTAAATGACAGGCTCTGTGCCTTCTTACAAGCAAGACTTCGTTTCAGGTAAACACAGTCACTTTTGAGCTCAAACGAAGCTACATTGTTCACAAAGCTCACACGTTTTTCGCTCTTAACTGAAAAGCATTGGATGTTAGAGGACCTGTGGTTTGTATCAGTTTCAGAAACAGAGTTGAACTAGATATGTTCTGTGTGTGTAGGAAACACAGTTCTTTTGTTCTGAGCACACTCACGTTTCCCTCTGTATTAGAGACTCTAGAAAGCAAGAGTGTGCTTCTTGCTCTAAAGCAGAATGTGTTTCATGGATGAGGACTGTGCCGTGTGTTTCCCTTCAGAAACTGAGTTAAATCCCAGAAGTGTGTCTTCCTACAAGCAAGACTTCGTTTCAGGTAAACACAATCACTTTTCACGTCAATCGAAGCTACCTTGTTCACGAAGCTCACCCGTTTCTCGCTCTTAACTGAAAAGCATTGGATGTAAGACGACCTGTGGTTTGTATCAGATTCAGAAACAGAGTTAAACTAGATATGGTCTGTGTGTAGGAAACATAGTTCTTTTGTTCTGAGCACACTCACGTTTCCCTCTGTATTAGAGACTCTAGAAAGCAAGAGCGTGCTTCTTGCTCTAAAGCAGAGTGTGTTTCACGGAAGAGAACTGTGCCGTGTGTTTCCTTTCAGAAACGGAGTTAAATGCCAGGCTCTGTGTCTTCCTACAAGCAAGACTTTGTTTAAGGTAAACGCAGTCACTTTTCAGCTCAAACGAAGCTACATTGTTCACGAAGCTCACACGTTTCTAGCTCTTAACTGAAAAGCATTGGATATTAGAGGACCTGTGGTTTGTATCAGATTCAGAAACAGAGTTAAACTAGATATGGTCTGTGTGTAGGAAACATAGTTCTTTTGTTCTGAGCACACTCACGTTTCCCTCTGTATTAGAGACTCTAGAAAGCAAGAGCGTGCTTCTTGCTCTAAAGCAGATTGTGTTTCATAAATGAGAACTGTGCCGTGTGTTTCCCTTCAGAAATGGAGTTAAATGACAGGCTCTGTGCCTTCTTACAAGCAAGACTTCGTTTCAGGTAAACACAGTCACTTTTGAGCTCAAACGAAGCTACATTGTTCACAAAGCTCACACGTTTTTCGCTCTTAACTGAAAAGCATTGGATGTTAGAGGACCTGTGGTTTGTATCAGTTTCAGAAACAGAGTTGAACTAGATATGTTCTGTGTGTGTAGGAAACACAGTTCTTTTGTTCTGAGCACACTCACGTTTCCCTCTGTATTAGAGACTCTAGAAAGCAAGAGTGTGCTTCTTGCTCTAAAGCAGAATGTGTTTCATGGATGAGGACTGTGCCGTGTGTTTCCCTTCAGAAACTGAGTTAAATCCCAGAAGTGTGTCTTCCTACAAGCAAGAGTTCGTTTCAGGTAAACGCAATCACTTTTCTTGTCAATCGAAGCTACATTGTTCACGAAGCTCACACGTTTCTCGCTCTTAACTGAAAAGCATTGGATGTAAGACGACCTGTGGTTTGTATCAGTTTCAGAAACAGAGTTGAACAGGATGTGGTCCGTGTGTGTAGGAAACACAGTTCTTTTGTTCTGAGAACACTCACGTTTCCCTCTGTATTAGAGACTCTAGAAAGCAAGAGCGTGCTTCTTGCTCTAAAGCAGACTGTGTTTCATGGATAAGAACTGTGCCTTGTGTTTCCCTTCAGAAACGGAGTTAAATGCCAGGCTCTTTGTCTTTCTTCAAGCAAGACTTCGTTTCAGGTAAACGCAGTCACTTTTCAGCTCAAACGAAGCTACATTGTTCACAAAGCTCACACGTTTCTCCCTCTTAACTGAAAAGCATTGCATGTTAGAGGACCTGTGGTTTGTATCATTTTCAGAAACAGAGTTGAACTAGATATGGTCCGTGTGTTTAGGAAACACAGGTCTTTTGTTCTGAGCACACTCACGTTTCGCTCTGTATTAGAGACTTAGAAAGCAAGAGCGTGCCTCTTGCTCTAAAGCAGAGTGTGTTTCATGGATGAGAACTGTGCCGTGTGTTTCCCTTCAGAAACGGAGTTAAATGCCAGGCTCTGTGTCTTTCTTCAAGCAAGACTTCTTTTCAGGTAAACGCAGTCACTTTTCACCTCAAACGAAGCTACATTGTTCACAAAGCCCACACGTTTCTCGCTCTTAACTGAAAAGAATTGGATGTTAGAGGACCTGTGGTTTGTATCAGTTTCAGAAACAGAGTTGAACTAGATATGGTCCGTGTGTAGGAAACACAGTTCTTTTGTTCTGAGCACACTCATGTTTCCCTCTGCATTAGAGACGCTAGAAAGCAAACGCAAGCTTCTTGCTCTAAAGCTGAACGTGTTTCATGGATGAGAACTGTGCCGTGTGTTTCCCTTCAGAAACGGAGTTAATGCCAGAAGTGTGTCTTCCTACAAGTAATACTTCGTTTCATGTAAAGGAGGTCACTTTTCAGCTCAAACGAAGCTACATTGTTCACGAAGCTCACACGTTTCTCGCTCTTAACTGAAAAGCATTGGATGTTAGAGGACCTGTGGTTTGTATCAGATTCAGAAACAGAGTTAAACTAGATATGGTCCGTGTGTAGGAAACACAGTTCTTTTGTTCTGAGCACACTCACGTTTCCCTCTGTATTAGAGACTCTAGAAAGCAAGAGCGTGCTTCTTGCTCTATAGCAGAATGTGTTTCATGGATGAGGACTGTGCCGTGTGTTTCCCTTCAGAAACTGAGTTAAATTCCAGAAGTGTGTCTTCCTACAAGCAAGACTTCGTTTCAGGTAAACGCAATCACTTTTCACGTCAATCGAAGCTACATTGTTCACGAAGCTCACCCGTTTCTCGCTCTTAACTGAAAAGCATTGGATGTAAGACGACCTGTGGTTTGTATCAGTTTCAGAAACAGAGTTGCACAGGACGTGGTCCGTGTGTGTAGGAAACACAGTTCTTTTGTTCTGAGCACACTCACGTTTCCCTCTGTATTAGAGACTCTAGAAAGCAAGAGCGTGCTTCTTGCTCTAAAGCAGAGTGTGTTTCGTGGACGAGAACTGTGCCTTGTGTTTCCCTTCAGAAACAGAGTTAAATGCCAGGCTCTTTGTCTTTCTTCAAGCAAGACTTCGTTTCATGTAAACGCAGTCACTTTTCAGCTCAAACGAAGCTACATTGTTCACAAAGCTCACACGTTTTTTGCTCTTAACTGAAAAGCATTGGATGTTAGAGGACCTGTGGTTTGTATCAGTTTCAGAAACAGAGTTGAACTAGATATGTTCTGTGTGTGTAGGAAACACAGTTCTTTTGTTCTGAGCACACTCACGTTTCCCTCTGTATTAGAGACTCTAGAAAGCAAGAGCGTGCCTCTTGCTCTAAAGCAGAGTGTGTTTCATGGATGGGAACTGTGCCGTGTGTTTCCCTTCAGAAACGGAGTTAAATGCCAGGCTCTGTGTCTTTCTTCAAGCAAGACTTCGTTTCAGGTAAACGCAGTCACTTTTCAACTCAAACGAAGCTACATTGTTCACAAAGCACACACGTTTCTCGCTCTTAACTGAAATGCATTGGATGTTAGAGGACCTGTGGTTTTTATCAGTTTCAGAAAAAGAGTAGAACTAGATATGGTCTGTGTGTGGAGGAAACACAGTTCTTTTGTTCTGAGCACACTCACGTTTCCCTCTGTATTAGAGACTCTAGAAAGCAAGAGCATGCTTCTTGCTCTAAAGCAGAGTGTGTTTCATGGAAGAGAACTGTGCCGTGAGTTTCCCTTCAGAAACGGAGGTAAATGCCAGGCGTGTGTCTTCCTACAAGCAAGACTTCGTTTAAGGTAAACGCAGTCACTTTTGAGCTCAAAAGAAGCTACATTGTTCACGAAGCTCACACGTTTCTCCCTCTTAACTGAAAAGCATTGGATGTTAGAGGACCTGTGGTTTGTATCAGTTTCAGAAGCAGAGATGAACTAGATATGGTCTGTGTGTGTAGGAAACACAGTTCTTTTGTTCTGAGCACACTCACGTTTCCCTCTGTATTAGAGACTCTAGAAAGCAAGAGCTTGCTTCTTGCTCTAAAGCAGAATGTGTTTCATGGATGAGGACTGTGCCGTGTGTTTCCCTTCAGAAACTGAGTTAAATCCCAGAAGTGTGTCTTCCTACAAGCAAGACTTCGTTTCAGGTAAACACAATCACTTTTCACGTCAATCGAAGCTACCTTGTTCACGAAGCTCACCCGTTTCTCGCTCTTAACTGAAAAGCATTGGATGTAAGACGACCTGTGGTTTGTATCAGTTTCAGAAACAGAGTTGAACAGGATGTGGTCCGTGTGTGTAGGAAACACAGTTCTTTTGTTCTGAGCACACTCACGTTTCCCTCTGTATTAGAGACTCTAGAAAGCAAGAGCGTGCTTCTTGCTCTAAAGCAGAGTGTGTTTCATGGATAAGAACTGTGCCTTGTGTTTCCCTTCAGAAACGGAGTTAAATGCCAGGCTCTTTGTCTTTCTTCAAGCAAGACTTCGTTTCAGGTAAACGCAGTCACTTTTGAGCTCAAAGAAGCTACATTGTTCACGAAGCTCACACGTTTCTCACTCTTAACTGAAAAGCATTGGATGTTAGAGGACCTGTGGTTTGTATCAGTTTCAGAAGCAGAGTTGAACTAGATATGGTCTGTGTGTGTAGGAAACACAGTTCTTTTGTTCTGAGCACACTCACGTTTCCCTCTGTATTAGAGACTCTAGAAAGCAAGAGCGTGCTTCTTGCTCTAAAGCAGAGTGTGTTTCATGGAAGAGAACTGTGCCGTGTGTTTCCTTTCAGAAACGGAGTTAAATGCCAGGCTCTGTGTCTTCCTACAAGCAAGACTTTGTTTAAGGTAAACGCAGTCACTTTTCAGCTCAAACGAAGCTACATTGTTCACGAAGCTCACACGTTTCTCGCTCTTAACTGAAAAGCATTGGATATTAGAGGACCTGTGGTTTGTATCAGATTCAGAAACAGAGTTAAACTAGATATGGTCTGTGTGTAGGAAACATAGTTCTTTTGTTCTGAGCACACTCACGTTTCCCTCTGTATTAGAGACTCTAGAAAGCAAGAGCGTGCTTCTTGCTCTAAAGCAGATTGTGTTTCATAAATGAGAACTGTGCCGTGTGTTTCCCTTCAGAAATGGAGTTAAATGACAGGCTCTGTGCCTTCTTACAAGCAAGACTTCTTACAGGTAAACACAGTCACTTTTGAGCTCAAACGAAGCTACATTGTTCACAAAGCTCACACGTTTTTCGCTCTTAACTGAAAAGCATTGGATGTTAGAGGACCTGTGGTTTGTATCAGTTTCAGAAACAGAGTTGAACTAGATATGTTCTCTGTGTGTAGGAAACACAGTTCTTTTGTTCTGAGCACACTCACGTTTCCCTCTGTATTAGAGACTCTAGAAAGCAAGAGCGTGCTTCCTGCTCTAAAGCAGAATGTGTTTCATGGATGAGGACTGTGCCGTGTGTTTCCTTCAGAAACTGAGTTAAATCCCAGAAGTGTGTCTTCCTACAAGCAAGAGTTCGTTTCAGGTAAACGCAATCACTTTTCTCGTCAATCGAAGCTACATTGTTCACGAAGCTCACACGTTTCTTGCTCTTAACTGAAAAGCATTGGATGTAAGACGACCTGTGGTTTGTATCAGTTTCAGAAACAGAGTTGAACAGGATGTGGTCCGTGTGTGTAGGAAACACAGTTCTTTTGTTCTGAGAACACTCACGTTTCCCTCTGTATTAGAGACTCTAGAAAGCAAGAGCGTGCTTCTTGCTCTAAAGCAGACTGTGTTTCATGGATAATAACTGTGCCTTGTGTTTCCCTTCAGAAACGGAGTTAAATGCCAGGCTCTTTGTCTTTCTTCAAGCAAGACTTCGTTTCAGGTAAACGCAGTCACTTTTCAGCTCAAACGAAGCTACATTGTTCACAAAGCTCACACGTTTCTCCCTCTTAACTGAAAAGCATTGCATGTTAGAGGACCTGTGGTTTGTATCATTTTCAGAAACAGAGTTGAACTAGATATGGTCCGTGTGTTTAGGAAACACAGGTCTTTTGTTCTGAGCACACTCACGTTTCGCTCTGTATTAGAGACTTAGAAAGCAAGAGCGTGCCTCTTGCTCTAAAGCAGAGTGTGTTTCATGGATGAGAACTGTGCCGTGTGTTTCCCTTCAGAAACGGAGTTAAATGCCAGGCTCTGTGTCTTTCTTCAAGCAAGACTTCTTTTCAGGTAAACGCAGTCACTTTTCACCTCAAACGAAGCTACATTGTTCACAAAGCCCACACGTTTCTCGCTCTTAACTGAAAAGAATTGGATGTTAGAGGACCTGTGGTTTGTATCAGTTTCAGAAACAGAGTTGAACTAGATATGGTCCGTGTGTAGGAAACACAGTTCTTTTGTTCTGAGCACACTCACGTTTCCCTCTGCATTAGAGACGCTAGAAAGCAAAAGCAAGCTTCTTGCTCTAAAGCTGAACGTGTTTCATGGATGAGAACTGTGCCGTGTGTTTCCCTTCAGAAACGGAGTTAATGCCTAAGTGTGTCTTCCTACAAGTAATACTTCGTTTCATGTAAAGGAGGTCACTTTTCACCTCAAACGAAGCTACATTGTTCACGAAGCTCACACGTTTCTCGCTCTTAACTGAAAAGCATTGGATGTTAGACGACCTGTGGTTTGTATCAGTTTCAGAAACAGAGTTGAACTAGATATGGTCCGTGTGTGTAGGAAACACAATTCTTTTGTTCTGAGCACACTCACGTTTCCCTCTGTATTAGAGACTCTAGAAAGCAAGAGCGTGCCTCTTGCTCTAAAGCAGAGTGTGTTTCATGGATGGGAACTGTGCCGTGTGTTTCCCTTCAGAAACGGAGTTAAATGCCAGGCTCTGTGTCTTTCTTCAAGCAAGACTTCGTTTCAGGTAAACGCAGTCACTTTTCAACTCAAACGATGCTACATTGTTCACAAAGCCCACACGTTTCTCGCTCTTAACTGAAAAGCATTGGATGTTAGAGGACCTGTGGTTTTTATCAGTTTCAGAAACACAGTAGAACTAGATATGGTCTGTGTGTGGAGGAAACACAGTTCATTTGTTCTGAGCACACTCACGTTTCCCTCTGTATTAGAGACTCTAGAAAGCAAGAGCGTGCTTCTTGCTCTAAAGCAGAGTGTGTTTCATGGAAGAGAACTATGCCGTGTGTTTCCCTTCAGAAACGGAGTTAAATGCCAGGCGTGTGTCTTACTACAAGCAAGACTTCGTTTAAGGAAAACGCAGTCACTTTTGAGCTCAAACGAAGCTACATTGTTCACGAAGCTCACACGTTTCTCCCTCTTAACTGAAAAGCATTGGATGTTAGAGGACCTGTGGTTTGTATCAGTTTCAGAAGCAGAGTTGAACTAGATATGGTCTGTGTGTGTAGGAAACACAGTTCTTTTGTTCTGAGCACACTCACGTTTCCCTCTGTATTAGAGACTCTAGAAAGCAAGAGCGTGCTTCTTGCTCTAAAGCAGAGTGTGTTTCATGGAAGAGAACTGTGCCGTGTGTTTCCCTTCATAAACGGAGTTAAATGCCAGCTCTGTGTCTTCCTACAAGCAAGACTTCGTTTCAGGTAAACGCAATCACTTTTCACGTCAATCGAAGCTACATTGTTCACGAAGTTCACCCGTTTCTCGCTCTTAACTGAAAAGCATTGGATGTAAGACGACCTGTGGTTTGTATCAGTTTCAGAAACAGAGTTGAACTAGATATGGTCCGTGTGTGTAGGAAACACAATTCTTTTGTTCTGAGCACACTCACGTTTCCCTCTGTATTAGAGACTCTAGAAAGCAAGAGCGTGCCTCTTGCTCTAAAGCAGAGTGTGTTTCATGGATGGGAACTGTGCCGTGTGTTTCCCTTCAGAAACGGAGTTAAATGCCAGGCTCTGTGTCTTTCTTCAAGCAAGACTTCGTTTCAGGTAAACGCAGTCACTTTTCAACTCAAACGAAGCTACATTGTTCACAAAGCCCACACGTTTCTCGCTCTTAACTGAAAAGCATTGGATGTTAGAGTACCTGTGGTTTTTATGAGTTTCAGAAACAGAGTAGAACTAGACATGGTCTGTGTGTGGAGGAAACACAGTTCTTTTGTTCTGAGCACACTCACGTTTCCCTCTGTATTAGAGACTCTAGAAAGCAAGAGCGTGCTTCTTGCTCTAAAGCAGAGTGTGTTTCATGGAAGAGAACTGTGCCTTGTGTTTCCCTTCAGAAACGGAGTTAAATGCCAGGCGTGTGTCTTCCTACAAGCAAGACTTCGTTTAAGGTAAACGCAGTCACTTTTGAGCTCAAACGAAGCTACATTGTTCACGAAGCTCACACGTTTCTCCCTCATAACTGAAAAGCATTGGATTTTAGAGGACCTGTGGTTTGTATCAGTTTCAGAAGCAGAGTTGAACTAGATATGGTCTGTGTGTGTAGGAAACACAGTTCTTTTGTTCTGAGCACACTCACGTTTCCCTATGTATTAGAGACTCTAGAAAGCAAGAGCGTGCTTCTTGCTCTAAAGCAGAGTGTGTTTCATGGAAGAGAACTGTGCCGTGAGTTTCCCTTCAGAAACGGAGTTAAATGCCAGGCTCTGTGTCTTCCTACAAGCAAGACTTCGTTTAAGGTAAACGCAGTCACTTTTCAGCTCAAACGAAGCTACATTGTTCACGAAGCTCACACGTTTCTCGCTCTTAACTGAAAAGCATTGGATGTTAGAGGACCTGTGGTTTGTATCAGATTCAGAAACAGAGTTAAACTAGATATGGTCCGTGTGTAGGAAACACAGTTCTTTTGTTCTGAGCACACTCACGTTTCCCTCTGTATTAGAGACTCTAGAAAGCAAGAGCGTGCTTCTTGCTCTAAAGCAGATTGTGTTTCATAAATGAGAACTGTGCCGTGTGTTTCCCTTCAGAAATGGAGTTAAATGACAGGCTCTGTGCCTTCCTACAAGCAAGACTTCGTTTCAGGTAAACGCATTCACTTTTGAGCTCAAACGAAGCTACATTGTTCACAAAGCTCACACGTTTTTCGCTCTTAATTGAAAAGCATTGGATGTTAGAGGACCTGTGGTTTGTATCAGTTTCAGAAACAGAGTTGAACTAGATATGTTCTGTGTGTGTAGGAAACACAGTTCTTTTGTTCTGAGCACACTCACTTTTCCCTCTGTATTAGAGACTCTAGAAAGCAAGAGCATGCTTCTTGCTCTAAAGCAGAATGTGTTTCATGAATGAGGACTGTGCCGTGTGTTTCCCTTCAGAAACTGAGTTAAATCCCAGAAGTGTGTCTTCCTACAAGCAAGACTTCGTTTCAGGTAAACGCAATCACTTTTCACGTCAATCGAAGCTACATTGTTCACGAAGCTCACCCGTTTCTCGCTCTTAACTGAAAAGCATTGGATATAAGACGACCTGTGGTTTGTATCAGTTTCAGAAACAGAGTTGAACAGGATGTGGTCCATGTGTGTAGGAAACACAGTTCTTTTGTTCTGAGCACACTCACGTTTCCCTCTGTATTAGAGACTCTAGAGAGCAAGAGCGTGCTTCTTGCTCTAAAGCAGAGTGTGTTTCATGGATGAGAACTGTGCCTTGTGTTTCCCTTCAGAAACGGAGTTAAATGCCAGGCTCTTTGTCTTTCTTCAAGCAAGACTTCATTTCATGTAAACGCAGTCACTTTTCAGCTCAAACGAAGCTGCATTGTTCACAAAGCTCACACGTTTCTCCCACTTAACTGAAAAGCATTGCATGTTGGAGGACCTGTGGTTTGTATCATTTTCAGAAACAGAGTTGAACTAGATATGGTCCGTGTGTGTAGGAAACACAGTTCTTTTGTTCTGAGCACACTCACGTTCGCACTGTATTAGAGACTTAGAAAGTAAGAGCGTGCTTCTTGCTCTAAAGCAGAGTGTGTTTCATGGATGAGTACTGTGCCGTGTGTTTTCCTTCAGAAACAGAGTTAAATGCCAGGCTCTGTGTCTTTCTTCAAGCAAGACTTCGTTTCAGGTAAACGCAGTCACTTTTCACCTCAAACGAAGCTACATTGTTCACAAAGCCCACACGTTTCTCGCTCTTAAATGAAAAGAATTGGATGTTAGATGACCTGTGGTTTGTATCAGTTTCAGAAACAGAGTTGAACTAGATATGGTCCGTGTGTAGGAAACACACTTCTTTTGTTCTGAGCACACTCACGTTTCACTCTGTATTAGAGACTCTAGAAAGCAAAAGCATGCTTCTTGCTCTAAAGCTGAACGTGTTTCATGGATGAGAACTGTGCCGTGTGTTTCCGTTGAGAAACGGAGTTAATGCCAGAAGTGTGTCTTCCTACAGGCAAGACTTCGTTTCAGGTAAACGCAATCACTTTTCACGTCAATCGAAGCTACATTGTTCACGAAGCTCACACGTTTCTAGCTCTTAACTGAAAAGCATTGGATGTAAGACGACCTGTGGTTTGTATCAGTTTCAGAAACAGAGTTGAACAGGATGTGGTCCGTGTGTGTAGGAAACACAGTTCTTTTGTTCTGAGCACACTCACGTTTCCCTCTGTATTAGAGACTCTAGAGAGCAAGAGCGTGCTTCTTGCTCTAAAGCAGAGTGTGTTTCATGGATGAGAACTGTGCCTTGTGTTTCCCTTCAGAAACGGAGTTAAATGCCAGGCTCTTTGTCTTTCTTCAAGCAAGACTTCATTTCATGTAAACGCAGTCACTTTTCAGCTCAAACGAAGCTGCATTGTTCACAAAGCTCACACGTTTCTCCCACTTAACTGAAAAGCATTGCATGTTGGAGGACCTGTGGTTTGTATCATTTTCAGAAACAGAGTTGAACTAGATATGGTCCGTGTGTGTAGGAAACACAGTTCTTTTGTTCTGAGCACACTCACGTTCGCTCTGTATTAGAGACTTAGAAAGTAAGAGCGTGCTTCTTGCTCTAAAGCAGAGTGTGTTTCATGGATGAGTACTGTGCCGTGTGTTTCCCTTCAGAAACGGAGTTAAATGCCAGGCTCTGTGTCTTTCTTCAAGCAAGACTTCGTTTCAGGTAAACACAGTCACTTTTCACCTCAAACGAAGCTACATTGTTCACAACGCCCACACGTTTCTCGCTCTTAAATGAAAAGAATTGGATGTTAGATGACCTGTGGTTTGTATCAGTTTCAGAAACAGAGCTGAACTAGATATGGTCCGTGTGTAGGAAACACAGTTCTTTTGTTCTGAGCACACTCACGTTTCCCTCTGTATTAGAGACTCTAGAAAGCAAAAGCATGCTTCTTGCTCTAAAGCTGAACGTGTTTCATGGATGAGAACTGTGCCGTGTGTTTCCCTTCAGAAACGGAGTTAATGCCAGAAGTGTGTCTTCCTACAGGCAAGACTTCGTTTCAGGTAAACGCAATCACTTTTCACGTCAATCGAAGCTACATTGTTCACGAAGCTCACACGTTTCTAGCTCTTAACTGAAAAGCATTGGATGTAAGACGACCTGTGGTTTGTATCAGTTTCAGAAACAGAGTTGAACAGGATGTGGTCCGTGTGTGTAGGAAACACAGTTCTTTTGTTCTGAGCACACTCACGTTTCCCTCTGTATTAGAGACTCTAGAGAGCAAGAGCGTGCTTCTTGCTCTAAAGCAGAGTGTGTTTCATGGATGAGAACTGTGCCTTGTGTTTCCCTTCAGAAACGGAGTTAAATGCCAGGCTCTTTGTCTTTCTTCAAGCAAGACTTCATTTCATGTAAACACAGTCACTTTTCAGCTCAAACGAAGCTGCATTGTTCACAAAGCTCACACGTTTCTCCCACTTAACTGAAAAGCATTGCATGTTGGAGGACCTGTGGTTTGTATCATTTTCAGAAACAGAGTTGAACTAGATATGGTCCGTGTGTGTAGGAAACACAGTTCTTTTGTTCTGAGCACACTCACGTTCGCTCTGTATTAGAGACTTAGAAAGTAAGAGCGTGCTTCTTGCTCTAAAGCAGAGTGTGTTTCATGGATGAGTACTGTGCCGTGTGTTTTCCTTCAGAAACAGAGTTAAATGCCAGGCTCTGTGTCTTTCTTCAAGCAAGACTTCGTTTCAGGTAAACGCAGTCACTTTTCACCTCAAACGAAGCTACATTGTTCACAAAGCCCACACGTTTCTCGCTCTTAAATGAAAAGAATTGGATGTTAGATGACCTGTGGTTTGTATCAGTTTCAGAAACAGAGTTGAACTAGATATGGTCCGTGTGTAGGAAACACACTTCTTTTGTTCTGAGCACACTCACGTTTCCCTCTGTATTAGAGACTCTAGAAAGCAAAAGCATGCTTCTTGCTCTAAAGCTGAACGTGTTTCATGGATGAGAACTGTGCCGTGTGTTTCCGTTCAGAAACGGAGTTAATGCCAGAACTGTGTCTTCCTACAGGCAAGACTTCGTTTCAGGTAAACGCAATCACTTTTCACGTCAATCGAAGCTACATTGTTCACGAAGCTCACACGTTTCTAGCTCTTAACTGAAAAGCATTGGATGTAAGACGACCTGTGGTTTGTATCAGTTTCAGAAACAGAGTTGAACAGGATGTGGTCCGTGTGTGTAGGAAACACAGTTCTTTTGTTCTGAGCACACTCACGTTTCCCTCTGTATTAGAGACTCTAGAAAGCAAGAGCGTGCTTCTTGCTCCAAAGCAGAGTTTGTTTCATGGATGAGAACTGTGCCTTGTGTTTCCCTTCAGAAACGGAGTTAAATGCCAGGCTCTTTGTCTTTCTTCAAGAAAGACTTCGTTTCATGTAAACGCAGTCACTTTTCAGCTCAAACGAAGCTGCATTGTTCACAAAGCTCACACGTTTCTCCCACTTAACTGAAAAGCATTGCATGTTGGAGGACCTGTGGTTTGTATCATTTTCAGAAACAGAGTTGAACTAGATATGGTCCGTGTGTGTAGGAAACACAGTTCTTTTGTTCTGAGCACACTCACGTTCGCTCTGTATTAGAGACTTAGAAAGTAAGAGCGTGCTTCTTGCTCTAAAGCAGAGTGTGTTTCATGGATGAGTACTGTGCCGTGTGTTTCCCTTCAGAAACGGAGTTAAATGCCAGGCTCTGTGTCTTTCTTCAAGCAAGACTTCGTTTCAGGTAAACACAGTCACTTTTCACCTCAAACGAAGCTACATTGTTCACAAAGCCCACACGTTTCTCGCTCTTAAATGAAAAGAATTGGATGTTAGATGACCTGTGGTTTGTATCAGTTTCAGAAACAGAGCTGAACTAGATATGGTCCGTGTGTAGGAAACACAGTTCTTTTGTTCTGAGCACACTCACGTTTCCCTCTGTATTAGAGACTCTAGAAAGCAAAAGCATGCTTCTTGCTCTAAAGCTGAATGTGTTTCATGGATGAGAACTGTGCCGTGTGTTTCCCTTCAGAAACGGAGTTAATGCCAGAAGTGTGTCTTCCTACAGGCAAGACTTCGTTTCAGGTAAACGCAATCACTTTTCACGTCAATCGAAGCTACATTGTTCACGAAGCTCAAACGTTTCTCGCTCTTAACTGAAAAGCATTGGATGTAAGACGACCTGTGGTTTGTATCAGTTTCAGAAACAGAGTTGAACAGGATGTGGTCCGTGTGTGTAGGAAACACAGTTCTTTTGTTCTGAGCACACTCACGTTTCCCTCTGTATTAGAGACTCTAGAAAGCAAAAGCATGCTTCTTGCTCTAAAGCTGAACGTGTTTCATGGATGAGAACTGTGCCATGTGTTTCCCTTCAGAAACGGAGTTAATGCCAGACGTGTGTCTTCCTACAAGTAATACTTCGTTTCATGTAAAGGCAGTCACTTTTCACCTCAAACGAACCTACATTGTTCACGAAGCTCACACGTTTCTCGCTCTTAACTGAAAAGCATTGTATGTTAGACGACCTGTGGTTTGTATCAGTATTAGAAACAGAGTTGAACTAGATATGGTCTGTGTGTGTAGGAAACACAATTCTTTTGTTCTGAGCACACTCACGTTTCCCTCTGTATTAGAGACTCTAGAAAGCAAGAGCGTGCTTCTTGCTCTAAAGCAGAGTGTGTTTCATGGATGAGAACTGTGCCTTGTGTTTCCCTTCAGAAACGGAGTTAAATGCCAGGCTCTTTGTCTTTCTTCAAGAAAGACTTCGTTTCATGTAAACGCAGTCACTTTTCAGCTCAAACGAAGCTACATTGTTCACAAAGCTCACACGTTTCTCCCACTTAACTGAAACGCATTGCATGTTGGAGGACCTGTGGTTTGTATCATTTTCAGAAACAGAGTTGAACTAGATATGGTCCGTGTGTGTAGGAAACACAGTTCTTTTGTTCTGAGCACACTCACGTTTCGCTCTGTATTAGAGACTTAGAAAGTAAGAGCGTGCTTCTTGCTCTAAAGCAGAGTGTGTTTCATGGATGAGTACTGTGCCGTGTGTTTCCCTTCAGAAACGGAGTTAATGCCAGAAGTGTGTCTTCCTACAAGCAAGACTTCGTTTCAGGTAAACGCAATCACTTTTCACGTCAATCGAAGCTACATTGTTCACGAAGCTCACACGTTTCTCGCTCTTAACTGAAAAGCATTGGATGTAAGATGACCTGTGGTTTGTATCAGTTTCAGAAACAGAGTTGAACAGGATGTGGTCCGTGTGTGTAGGAAACACAGTTCTTTTGTTCTGAGCACACTCACGTTTCCCTCTGTATTAGAGACTCTAGAAAGCAAGAGCGTGCTTCTTGCTCTAAAGCAGAGTGTGTTTCATGGATAAGAACTCTGCCTTGTGTTTCCCTTCAGAAACGGAGTTAAATGCCAGGCTCTTTGTCTTTCTTCAAGCAAGACTTCGTTTCAGGTAAACGCAGTCACTTTTCACCTCAAACGAAGCTACATTGTTCACAAAGCCCACACGTTTCTCGCTCTTAACTGAAAAGAGTTGGGTGTTAGAGGACCTGTGGTTTGTATCAGTTTCAGAAACAGAGTTGAACTAGATATGGTCCGTGTGTAGGAAACACAGTTCTTTTGTTCTGAGCACACTCACGTTTCCCTCTGTATTACAGACTCTAGAAAGCAAGAGTGTGCTTCTTGCTCTAAAGCAGATTGTGTTTCATAAATGAGAACTGTGCCGTGTGTTTCCCTTCAGAATGGAGTTAAATGACAGGCTCTGTGCCTTCCTACAAGCAAGACTTCGTTTCAGGTAAACGCAGTCACTTTTCACCTCAAACGAAGCTACATTTTTCACAAAGCTCACACGTTTTTCGCTCTTAACTGAAAAGCATTGGATGTTAGAGGACCTGTGGTTTGTATCAGTTTCAGAAACAGAGTTGAACTAGGTATGTTCTGTGAGTGTAGGAAACACAGTTCTTTTGTTCTGAGCACACTCACGTTTCCCTCTGTATTAGAGACTCTAGAAAGCAAGAGCGTGCTTCTTGCTATAAAGCAGAATGTGCTTCATGGATGAGGACTGTGCCGTGTGTTTCCCTTCAGAAACTGAGTTAAATCCCAGAAGTGTGTCTTCCTACAAGCAAGACTTCGTTTCAGGTAAACGCAATCACTTTTCACGTCAATCGAAGCTACATTGTTCACGAAGCTCATACGTTTCTCGCACTTAACTGAAAAGCATTGGATGTAAGACGACCTGTGGTTTGTATCAGTTTCAGAAACAGAGTTGAACAGTTGTGGTCCGTGTGTAGGAAACACAGTTCTTTTGTTCTGAGCACACTCACGTTTCCCTATGTATTAGAGACTCTAGAAAGCAAGAGCGTGCTTCTTGCTCTAAAGCAGAGTGTGTTTCATGGAAGAGAACTGTGCCGTGTGTTTCCCTTCAGAAACGGAGTTAAATGCCAGGCTCTGTGTCTTCCTACAAGCAAGACTTCGTTTAAGGTAAACGCAGTCACTTTTCAGCTCAAACGAAGCTACATTGTTCACGAAGCTCACACGTTTCTCGCTCTTAACTGAAAAGCATTGGATGTTAGAGGACCTGTGGTTTGTATCAGATTCAGAAACAGAGTTAAACTAGATATGGTCCGTGTGTAGGAAACACAGTTCTTTTGTTCTGAGCACACTCACGATTCCCTCTGTATTAGAGACTCTAGAAAGCAAGAGCGTGCTTCTTGCTCTAAAGCAGATTGTGTTTCATAAATGAGAACTGTGCCGTGTGTTTCCCTTCAGAAATGGAGTTAAATGACAGGCTCTGTGCCTTCCTACAAGCAAGACTTCGTTTCAGGTAAACGCATTCACTTTTGAGCTCAAACGAAGCTACATTGTTCACAAAGCTCACACGTTTTTCGCTCTTAACTGAAAAGCATTGGATGTTAGAGGACCTGTGGTTTGTATCAGTTTCAGAAACAGAGTTGAACTAGATATGTTCTGTGTGTGTAGGACACACAGTTCTTTTGTTCTGAGCACACTCACGTTTCCCTCTGTATTAGAGACTCTAGAAAGCAAGAGCGTGCTTCTTGCTCTAAAGCAGAGTGTGTTTCATGGATGAGTACTGTGCCGTGTGTTTCCCTTCAGAAACGGAGTTAAATGCCAGGCTCTGTGTCTTTCTTCAAGCAAGACTTCGTTTCAGGTAAACGAAGTCACTTTTCACCACAAACGAAGCTACATTGTTCACAAAGCCCACACGTTTCTCGCTCTTAAATGAAAAGAATTGGATGTTAGATGACCTGTGGTTTGTATCAGTTTCAGAAACAGAGTTGAACTAGATATGGTCCGTGTGTAGGAAACACAGTTCTTTTGTTCTGAGCACACTCACGTTTCCCTCTGTATTAGAGACTCTAGAAAGCAAAAGCATGCTTCTTGCTCTAAAGCTGAACGTGTTTCATGGATGAGAACTGTGCCGTGTGTTTCCCTTCAGAAACGGAGTTAATGCCAGAAGTGTGTCTTCCTACAGGCAAGACTTCGTTTCAGGTAAACGCAATCACTTTTCACGTCAATCGAAGCTACATTGTTCACGAAGCTCACACGTTTCTCGCTCTTAACTGAAAAGCATTGGATGTAAGACGACCTGTGGTTTGTATCAGTTTCAGAAACAGAGTTGAACAGGATGTGGTCCGTGTGTGTAGGAAACACAGTTCTTTTGTTCTGAGCACACTCACGTTTCCCTCTGTATTAGAGACTCTAGAAAGCAAAAGCATGCTTCTTGCTCTAAAGCTGAACGTGTTTCATGGATGAGAACTTTGCCGTGTGTTTCCCTTCAGAAACGGAGTTAATGCCAGAAGTGTGTCTTCCTACAAGTAATACTTCGTTTCATGTAAAGGCAGTCACTTTTCACCTCAAACGAAGCTACATTGTTCACGAAGCTCACACGTTTCTCGCTCTTAACTGAAAAGAATTGGATGATAGACGACCTGTGGTTTGTATCAGTTTTAGAAACAGAGTTGAACTAGATATGGTCCGTGTGTGTAGGAAACACAATTCTTTTGTTCTGAGCACACTCACGTTTCCCACTGTATTAGAGAATCTAGAAAGCAAGAGCGTGCCTCTTGCTCTAAAGCAGAGTGTGTTTCATGGATGGGAACTGTGCCATGTGTTTCCCTTCAGAAACGGAGTTAAATGCCAGGCTCTGTGTCTTTCTTCAAGCAAGACCTCGTTTCAGGTAAAGGCAGTCACTTTTCACCTCAAACAAAGCTACATTGTTCACAAAGCTCACACGTTTCTCCCACTTAACTGAAAAGCACTGCATGTTGGAGGACCTGTGGTTTGTATCGTTTTCAGAAACAGAGTTGAACTAGATATGGTCCGTGTGTGTAGGAAACACAGTTCTTTTGTTCTGAGCACAATCACGTTTCCCTCTGTATTAGAGACTCTAGAAAGCAAGAGCGTGCTTCTTGCTCTAAAGCAGAGTGTGTTTCATGGATAAGAACTGTGCCTTGTGTTTCCCTTCAGAAACGGAGTTAAATGCCAGGCTCTTTGTCTTTCTTCAAGCAAGACTTCGTTTCAGGTAAACGCAGTCACTTTTCAGCTCAAACGAAGCTACATTGTTCACAAAGCTCACACGTTTCTCCCTCTTAACTGAAAAGCATTGCATGTTAGAGGACCTGTGGTTTGTATCATTTTCAGAAACAGAGTTGAACTAGATATGGTCCGTGTGTGTAGGAAACACAGGTCTTTTGTTCTGAGCACACTCACGTTTCACTCTGTATTAGAGACTTAGAAAGCAAGAGCGTGCTTCTTGCTCTAAAGCAGAGTGTGTTTCATGGATGAGAACTGTGCTGTGTGTTTCCCTTCAGAAAAGGAGTTAAATGCCAGGCTCTGTGTCTTTCTTCAAGCAAGACTTCGTTTCAGGTAAACGCAGTCACTTTTCACCTCAAACGAAGCTACATTGTCCACAAAGCCCACACGTTTCTCGCTCTTAACTGAAAAGAATTGGATGTTAGAGGACCTGTGGTTTGTATCAGTTTCAGAAACAGAGTTGAACTAGATATGGTCCGAGTGTAGGAAACACAGTTCTTTTGTTCTGAGCACACTCACGTTTCCCTCTGTATTAGAGACTCTAGAAAGCAAAAGCATGCTTCTTGCTCTAAAGCTGAACGTGTTTCATGGATGAGAACTGTGCCGTGTGTTTCCCTCCAGAAACGGAGTTAATGCCAGAAGTGTGTCTTCCTACAAGTAATACTTCGTTTCATGTAAAGGCAGTCACTTTTCACCTCAAACGAAGCTACATTGTTCACAAAGCTCACACGTATCTCGCTCTTAACTGAAAAGCATTGGATGATAGACGACCTGTGGTTTGTATCAGTTTCAGAAACAGAGTTGAACTAGATATGGTCCGTGTGTGTAGGAAACACAAATCTTTTGTTCTTAGCACACTCACGTTTCCCTCTGTATTAGAGACTCTAGAAAGCAAGAGCGTGCCTCTTGCTCTAAAGCAGAGTGTGTTTCATGGATGGGAACTGTGCCGTGTGTTTCCCTTCAGAAACGGAGTTAAATGCCAGGCTCTCTGTCTTTCTTCAAGCAAGACTTCGTTTCAGGTAAACGCAGTCACTTTTCAACTCAAACGAAGCTACATTGTTCACAAAGCCCACACGTTTCTCGCTCTTAACTGAAAAGCATTGGATGTTAGAGGACCTGTGGTTTTTATCAGTTTCAGAAACAGAGTAGAACTAGATATGGTCTGTGTGTGGAGGAAACACAGTTCTTTTGTTCTGAGCACACTCATGTTTCCCTCTGTATTAGAGACTCTAGAAAGCAAGAGCGTGCTTATTGCTCTAAAGCAGAGTGTGTTTCATGGAAGAGAACTGTGCAGGTGTTTCCCTTCAGAAACGGAGTTAAATGCCAGGCGTGTGTCTTCCTACAAGCAAGACTTCGTTTAAGGTAAACGCAGTCACTTTTCACCTCAAACGAAGCTACATTGTTCACAAAGCTCACACGTTTTTCGCTCTTAACTGAAAAGCATTGGATGTTAGAGGACCTGTGGTTTGTATCAGTTTCAGAAACAGAGTTGAACTAGATATGTTCTGTGTGTGTAGGAAACACAGTTCTTTTGTTCTGAGCACACTCACGTTTCCCTCTGTATTAGAGACTCTAGAAAGCAAGAGCTTGCTTCTTGCTCTAAAGCAGAATGTGTTTCATGGATGAGGACTGTGCCGTGTGTTTCCCTTCAGTAACTGAGTTAAATCCCAGAAGTGTGTCTTCCTACAAGCAAGACTTCGTTTCAGGTAAACACAATCACTTTTCACGTCAAACGAAGCTACATTGTTCACGAAGCTCACACGTTTCTCGCTCTTAACTGAAAAGCATTGGATGTAAGACGACCTGTGGTTTGTATCAGTTTCAGAAACAGAGTTGAACAGGATGTGGTCCGTGTGTGTAGGAAACACAGTTCTTTTGTTCTGAGCACACTCACGTTTCCCTCTGTATTAGAGACTCTAGAAAGCAAGAGCGTGCTTCTTGCTCTAAAGCAGATTGTGTTTCATAAATGAGAACTGTGCAGTGTGTTTCCCTTCAGAAATGGAGTTAAATGACAGGCTCTATGCCTTCCTACAAGCAATACTTCATTTCAGGTAAACGCAGTCACTTTTCACCTCAAACGAAGCTACATTGTTCACAAAGCCCACACGTTTGTCGCTCTTAACTGAAAAGAGTTGGATGTTAGAGGACCTGTGGTTTGTATCAGTTTCAGAAACAGAGTTGAACTAGATATGTTCTGTGTGTGTAGGAAACACAGTTCTTTTGTTCTGAGCACACTCACTTTTCCCTCTGTATTAGAGACTGTAGAAAGCAAGAGCGTGCTTCTTGCTCTAAAACAGAATGTGTTTCATGGATGAGGACTGTGCCGTGTGTTTCCCTTCAGAAACTGAGTTAAATCCCAGAAGTGTGTCTTCCTACAAGCAAGACTTTGTTTCAAGTAAACGCAATCACTTTTCAGGTCAATCGAAGCTACATTGTTCACGAAGCTCACCCGTTTCTCGCTTTTAACTGAAAAGCATTGGATGTAAGACGACCTGTGGTTTGTATCAGTTTCAGAAACAGAGTTGAACAGGATGTGGTCGGTGTGTGTAGGAAACACAGTTCTTTTGTTCTGAGCACACTCACGTTTCCCTCTGTATTTGAGACTCTAGAAAGCAAGAGCGTGCTTCTTGCTCTAAAGCAGAGTGTGTTTCATGGATGAGAACTGTGCCTTGTGTTTCCCTTCAGAAACGGAGTTCAATGCCAGGCTCTTTGTCTTTCTTCAAGCAAGACTTCGTTTCATGTAAACGCAGTCACTTTTCAGATCGAACGAAGCTACATTATTCACAAAGCTCACACGTTTCTCCCTCTTAACTGAAAAGCATTGCATGTTAGAGGACCTGTGGTTTGTATCATTTTCAGAAACAGAGTTGAACTAGATATGGTCCGTGTGTGTAGGAAACACAGTACTTTTGTTAAGAGCACACTCACGTTTCGCTCTGTATTAGAGACTTAGAAAGCAAGAGCGTGCTTCTTGCTCTAAAGCAGAGTGTGTCTAATGGATGAGAACTGTGCCGTGTGTTTCCCTTCAGAAACGGAGTTAATGCCAGGCTCTGTGTCTTTTTTCAAGCAAGACTTCGTTTCAGGTAAAGGCAGTCACTTTTCACCTCAAACGAAGCTACATTGTTCACGAAGCTCACACGTTTCTCGCTCTTAACTGAAAAGCATTGGATGTTAGACGACCAGTGGTTTGTATCAGGTTAAGAAACAGAGATGAACTAGATATGGTCCGTGTGTGTAGGAAACACAGTTCTTTTGTTCTGAGCACACTCAGGTTTCCCTCTGTATTAGAGACTCTAGAAAGCAAGAGCGTGCTTCTTGCTCTAAAGCAGAGTGTGTTTCATGGATGAGAACTGTGCCGTGTGTTTCCCTTCAGAAACGGTTTAGATGCCAGGCGTGTGTCTTCCTACAAGCAAGACTTCGTTTAAGGTAAACGCAGTCACTTTTGAGCTCAAACGAAGCTACATTGTTCACGAAGCTCACACGTTTCTCCCTCTTAACTGCAAAGCATTGGATGTTAGAGGACCTGTGGTTTGTATCAGTTTCAGAAACAGAGTTGAACTAGATATGGTCCGTGTGTAGGAAACACAGTTCTTTTCTTCTGAGCACTCTCACGTTTCCCTCTGTATTAGAGACTCTAGAAAGCAAAAGCATGCTTCTTGCTCTAAAGCAGAACGTGTTTCATGGATGAGAACTGTGCGGTGTGTTTCCATTCAGAAACGGAGTTAATGCCAGAAGTGTGTCTTCCTACAAGCAACACTTCGTTTCAGGTAAACGCAGTCACTCTTCACCTCAAACAAAGCTACATTGTTCACGAAGCTCACACGTTTCTCGCTCTTAACTGAAAAGCATTGGATGTTAGACGACCTATGGTTTGTATCAGTTTCAGAAACAGAATTGAACTAGATATGGTCCGTGTTTGTAGGAAACACAGTTCTTTTGTTCTGAGCACACTCACGTTTCCCTCTGTATTAGAGACTCTAGAAAGCAAGAGCGTGCTTCTTGCTCTAAAGCAGAGTGTGTTCCATGGATGAGAACTGTGCCGTGTGTTTCCCTTCAGAAACGGAGTTAAATGCCAGGCTCTGTGTTCTTCTTCAAGGAAGATTTCGTTTCAGGTAAACACAGTCACTTTTCAACTCAAACGAAGCTACATTTTTCAAGAAGCCCACAAGTTTCTCACTCTTAACTGAAAAGCATTGGATGTTAGAGAAACTGTGGTTTGTATCAGTTTCAGAAACAGAGTTGAACTAGATATGGTCCGTGTGTAGGAAACACAGTTCTTTTCTTCTGAGCACTCTCACGTTTCCCTCTGTATTAGAGACTCTAGAAAGCAAAAGCATGCTTCTTGCTCTAAAGCAGAACGTGTTTCATGGATGAGAACTGTGCGGTGTGTTTCCATTCAGAAACGGAGTGAATGCCAGAAGTGTGACTTCCTACAAGCAAGACTTCGTTTCAGGTAAAGGCAGTCACTTTTCACCTCAAACGAAGCTACATTGTTCACGAACCTCACATGTTTCTCGCTCTTAACTGAAAAGCATTGGATGTTAGACGACCTGTGGTTTGTATCAGTTTCAGAAACAGAGTTGAACTAGATATGGTCCGTGTGTTTAGGAAACACAGTTCTTTTATTCTGAGCACACTCACGTTTCCCTCTGTATTAGAGACTCTAGAAAGCAAGAGCGTGCTTCTTGCTCTAAAGCAGAGTGTGTTTCATGGATGAGAACTGTGCCGTGTGTTTCCCTTCAGATACGGAGTTAAATGCCAGGCTCTGTGTCTTTCTTCAAGGAAGACTTCGTTTCAGGTAAACGCAGTCACTTTTCACCTCAAACGAAGCTACATTGTTCACAAAGCCCACACGTTTCTCGCTCTTAACTGAAAAGAATTGGATGTTAGAGGACCTGTGGTTTGTATCAGTTTCAGAAACAGAGTTGAACTAGATATGGTCCGTGTGTAGGAAACACAGTTCTTTCGTTCTGAGCACACTCACGTTTCCCTCTGTATTAGAGACTCTAGAAAGCAAGAGCGTGCTTCTTGCTCTAAAGCAGAGTGTGTTTCATGGATGAGAACTGTGCCGTGTGTTTCCCTTCAGAAACGGAGTTAAATGACAGGCTCTGTGTCTTTCTTCAAGGAAGACTTCGTTTCAGGTAAACACAGTCACTTTTCACCTCAAACGAAGCTACATTGTTCAAGAAGCCCACAAGTTTCTCGCTCTTAACTGAAAAGCATTGGATGTTAGAGGACCTGTGGTTTGTATCAGTTTCAGAAACAGAGTTGAACTAGATATGTTCTGTGTGTGTAGGAAACACAGGTCTTTTGTTCTGAGCACACTCACGTTTCACTCTGTATTAGAGACTTAGAAAGCAAGAGCGTGCTTCTTGCTCTAAAGCAGAGTGTGTTTCATGGATGAGAACTGTGCTGTGTGTTTCCCTTCAGAAAAGGAGTTAAATGCCAGGCTCTGTGTCTTTCTTCAAGCAAGACTTCGTTTCAGGTAAACGCAGTCACTTTTCACCTCAAACGAAGCTACATTGTCCACAAAGCCCACACGTTTCTCGCTCTTAACTGAAAAGAATTGGATGTTAGAGGACCTGTGGTTTGTATCAGTTTCAGAAACAGAGTTGAACTAGATATGGTCCGAGTGTAGGAAACACAGTTCTTTTGTTCTGAGCACACTCACGTTTCCCTCTGTATTAGAGACTCCAGAAACCAAAAGCATGCTTCTTGCTCTAAAGCTGAACGTGTTTCATGGATGAGAACTGTGCCGTGTGTTTCCCTTCAGAAACGGAGTTAATGCCAGAAGTGTGTCTTCCTACAAGTAATACTTCGTTTCATGTAAAGGCAGTCACTTTTCACCTCAAACGAAGCTACATTGTTCACAAAGCTCACACGTATCTCGCTCTTAACTGAAAAGCATTGGATGATAGACGACCTGTGGTTTGTATCAGTTTCAGAAACAGAGTTGAACTAGATATGGTCCGTGTGTGTAGGAAACACAAATCTTTTGTTCTTAGCACACTCACGTTTCCCTCTGTATTAGAGACTCTAGAAAGCAAGAGCGTGCCTCTTGCTCTAAAGCAGAGTGTGTTTCATGGATGGGAACTGTGCCGTGTGTTTCCCTTCAGAAACGGAGTTAAATGCCAGGCTCTCTGTCTTTCTTCAAGCAAGACTTCGTTTCAGGTAAACGCAGTCACTTTTCAACTCAAACGAAGCTACATTGTTCACAAACCCACACGTTTCTCGCTCTTAACTGAAAAGCATTGGATGTTAGAGGACCTGTGGTTTTTATCAGTTTCAGAAACAGAGTAGAACTAGATATGGTCTGTGTGTGGAGGAAACACAGTTCTTTTGTTCTGAGCACACTCATGTTTCCCTCTGTATTAGAGACTCTAGAAAGCAAGAGCGTGCTTATTGCTCTAAAGCAGAGTGTGTTTCATGGAAGAGAACTGTGCAGGTGTTTCCCTTCAGAAACGGAGTTAAATGCCAGGCGTGTGTCTTCCTACAAGCAAGACTTCGTTTAAGGTAAACGCAGTCACTTTTCACCTCAAACGAAGCTACATTGTTCACAAAGCTCACACGTTTTTCGCTCTTAACTGAAAAGCATTGGATGTTAGAGGACCTGTGGTTTGTATCAGTTTCAGAAACAGAGTTGAACTAGATATGTTCTGTGTGTGTAGGAAACACAGTTCTTTTGTTCTGAGCACACTCACATTCCCTCTGTATTAGAGACTCTAGAAAGCAAGAGCTTGCTTCTTGCTCTAAAGCAGAATGTGTTTCATGGATGAGGACTGTGCCGTGTGTTTCCCTTCAGTAACTGAGTTAAATCCCAGAAGTGTGTCTTCCTACAAGCAAGACTTCGTTTCAGGTAAACACAATCACTTTTCACGTCAATCGAAGCTACATTGTTCACGAAGCTCACACGTTTCTCGCTCTTAACAGAAAAGCATTGGATGTAAGACGACCTGTGGTTTGTATCAGTTTCAGAAACAGAGTTGAACAGGATGTGGTCCGTGTGTGTAGGAAACACAGTTCTTTTGTTCTGAGCACACTCACGTTTCCCTCTGTATTAGAGACTCTAGAAAGCAAGAGCGTGCTTCTTGCTCTAAAGCAGATTGTGTTTCATAAATGAGAACTGTGCAGTGTGTTTCCCTTCAGAAATGGAGTTAAATGACAGGCTCTATGCCTTCCTACAAGCAATACTTCATTTCAGGTAAACGCAGTCACTTTTCACCTCAAACGAAGCTACATTGTTCACAAAGCCCACACGTTTGTCGCTCTTAACTGAAAAGAGTTGGATGTTAGAGGACCTGTGGTTTGTATCAGTTTCAGAAACAGAGTTGAACTAGATATGTTCTGTGTGTGTAGGAAACACAGTTCTTTTGTTCTGAGCACACTCACTTTTCCCTCTGTATTAGAGACTGTAGAAAGCAAGAGCGTGCTTCTTGCTCTAAAACAGAATGTGTTTCATGGATGAGGACTGTGCCGTGTGTTTCCCTTCAGAAACTGAGTTAAATCCCAGAAGTGTGTCTTCCTACAAGCAAGACTTTGTTTCAAGTAAACGCAATCACTTTTCAGGTCAATCGAAGCTACATTGTTCACGAAGCTCACCCTTTTCTCGCTTTTAACTGAAAAGCATTGGATGTAAGACGACCTGTGGTTTGTATCAGTTTCAGAAACAGAGTTGAACAGGATGTGGTCGGTGTGTGTAGGAAACACAGTTCTTTTGTTCTGAGCACACTCACGTTTCCCTCTGTATTAGAGACTCTAGAAAGCAAGAGCGTGCTTCTTGCTCTAAAGCAGAGTGTGTTTCATGGATGAGAACTGTGCCTTGTGTTTCCCTTCAGAAACGGAGTTCAATGCCAGGCTCTTTGTCTTTCTTCAAGCAAGACTTCGTTTCATGTAAACGCAGTCACTTTTCAGATCGAACGAAGCTACATTATTCACAAAGCTCACACGTTTCTCCCTCTTAACTGAAAAGCATTGCATGTTAGAGGACCTGTGGTTTGTATCATTTTCAGAAACAGAGTTGAACTAGATATGGTCCGTGTGTGTAGGAAACACAGTACTTTTGTTAAGAGCACACTCACGTTTCGCTCTGTATTAGAGACTTAGAAAGCAAGAGCGTGCTTCTTGCTCTAAAGCAGAGTGTGTCTAATGGATGAGAACTGTGCCGTGTGTTTCCCTTCAGAAACGGAGTTAATGCCAGGCTCTGTGTCTTTTTTCAAGCAAGACTTCGTTTCAGGTAAAGGCAGTCACTTTTCACCTCAAACGAAGCTACATTGTTCACGAAGCTCACACGTTTCTCGCTCTTAACTGAAAAGCATTGGATGTTAGACGACCAGTGGTTTGTATCAGGTTAAGAAACAGAGATGAACTAGATATGGTCCGTGTGTGTAGGAAACACAGTTCTTTTGTTCTGAGCACACTCAGGTTTCCCTCTGTATTAGAGACTCTAGAAAGCAAGAGCGTGCTTCTTGCTCTAAAGCAGAGTGTGTTTCATGGATGAGAACTGTGCCGTGTGTTTCCCTTCAGAAACGGTTTAGATGCCAGGCGTGTGTCTTCCTACAAGCAAGACTTCGTTTAAGGTAAACGCAGTCACTTTTGAGCTCAAACGAAGCTACATTGTTCACGAAGCTCACACGTTTCTCCCTCTTAACTGCAAAGCATTGGATGTTAGAGGACCTGTGGTTTGTATCAGTTTCAGAAACAGAGTTGAACTAGATATGGTCCGTGTGTAGGAAACACAGTTCTTTTCTTCTGAGCACTCTCACGTTTCCCTCTGTATTAGAGACTCTAGAAAGCAAAAGCATGCTTCTTGCTCTAAAGCAGAACGTGTTTCATGGATGAGAACTGTGCGGTGTGTTTCCATTCAGAAACGGAGTTAATGCCAGAAGTGTGTCTTCCTACAAGCAACACTTCGTTTCAGGTAAACGCAGTCACTCTTCACCTCAAACAAAGCTACATTGTTCACGAAGCTCACACGTTTCTCGCTCTTAACTGAAAAGCATTGGATGTTAGACGACCTATGGTTTGTATCAGTTTCAGAAACAGAATTGAACTAGATATGGTCCGTGTTTGTAGGAAACACAGTTCTTTTGTTCTGAGCACACTCACGTTTCCCTCTGTATTAGAGACTCTAGAAAGCAAGAGCGTGCTTCTTGCTCTAAAGCAGAGTGTGTTCCATGGATGAGAACTGTGCCGTGTGTTTCCCTTCAGAAACGGAGTTAAATGCCAGGCTCTGTGTTCTTCTTCAAGGAAGATTTCGTTTCAGGTAAACACAGTCACTTTTCAACTCAAACGAAGCTACATTTTTCAAGAAGCCCACAAGTTTCTCACTCTTAACTGAAAAGCATTGGATGTTAGAGAAACTGTGGTTTGTATCAGTTTCAGAAACAGAGTTGAACTAGATATGGTCCGTGTGTAGGAAACACAGTTCTTTTGTTCTGAGCACACTCATGTTTCCCTCTGTATTAGAGACTCTAGAAAGCAATAGCGTGCGTCTTACTCTAAAGCAGAATGTGTTTCATGGAAGAGAACTGTGCCGTGTGTTTCCCTTCAGAAACGGAGTGAATGCCAGAAGTGTGACTTCCTACAAGCAAGACTTCGTTTCAGGTAAAGGCAGTCACTTTTCACCTCAAACGAAGCTACATTGTTCACGAACCTCACATGTTTCTCGCTCTTAACTGAAAAGCATTGGATGTTAGACGACCTGTGGTTTGTATCAGTTTCAGAAACAGAGTTGAACTAGATATGGTCCGTGTGTTTAGGAAACACAGTTCTTTTATTCTGAGCACACTCACGTTTCCCTCTGTATTAGAGACTCTAGAAAGCAAGAGCGTGCTTGTTGCTCTAAAGCAGAGTGTGTTTCATGGATGAGAACTGTGCCGTGTGTTTCCCTTCAGATACGGAGTTAAATGCCAGGCTCTGTGTCTTTCTTCAAGGAAGACTTCGTTTCAGGTAAACGCAGTCACTTTTCACCTCAAACGAAGCTACATTGTTCACAAAGCCCACACGTTTCTCGCTCTTAACTGAAAAGAATTGGATGTTAGAGGACCTGTGGTTTGTATCAGTTTCAGAAACAGAGTTGAACTAGATATGGTCCGTGTGTAGGAAACACAGTTCTTTCGTTCTGAGCACACTCACGTTTCCCTCTGTATTAGAGACTCTAGAAAGCAAGAGCGTGCTTCTTGCTCTAAAGCAGAGTGTGTTTCATGGATGAGAACTGTGCCGTGTGTTTCCCTTCAGAAACGGAGTTAAATGACAGGCTCTGTGTCTTTCTTCAAGGAAGACTTCGTTTCAGGTAAACACAGTCACTTTTCACCTCAAACGAAGCTACATTGTTCAAGAAGCCCACAAGTTTCTCGCTCTTAACTGAAAAGCATTGGATGTTAGAGGACCTGTGGTTTGTATCAGTTTCAGAAACAGAGTTGAACTAGATATGTTCTGTGTGTGTAGGAAACACAGTTCTTTTGTTCTGAGCACACTCACGTTTCCCTCTGTATTAGAGACTGTAGAAAGCAAGTGCGTGCTTCTTGCTCTAAAACAGAATGTGTTTCATGGATGAGGACTGTGCCGTGTGTTTACCTTCAGAAACTGAGTTAAATCCCAGAAGTGTGTCTTCCTACAAGCAAGACTTCGTTTCAAGTAAACGCAATCACTTTTCACGTCAATCGAAGCTACATTGTTCACGAAGCTCACCCGTTTCTCGCTTTTAACTGAAAAGCATTGGATGTAAGACGACCTGTGGTTTGTATCAGTTTCAGAAACAGAGTTGAAAAGGATGTGGTCCGTGTGTGTAGGAAACACAGTTCTTTTGTTCTGAGCACACTCACGTTTCCCTCTGTATTAGAGACTCTAGAAAGCAAGAGCGTGCTTCTTGCTCTAAAGCAGAGTGTGTTTCATGGATGAGAACTGTGCCTTGTGTTTCCCTTCAGAAACGGAGTTCAATGCCAGGCTCTTTGTCTTTCTTCAAGCAAGACTTCGTTTCATGTAAACGCAGTCACTTTTCAGCTCAAACAAAGCTACATTGTTCACAAAGCTCACACGTATATCCCTCTTAACTGAAAATCATTGGATGTTAGAGGACCTGTGGTTTGTATCAGTTTCAGAAACAGAGTTGAACTAGATATGGTCCGTGTGTGGAGGAAACACAGTTCTTTTGTTCTGAGCACACTCACGTTTCCCTCTGTATTAGAGACTCTAGAAAGCAAGAGCGTGCTTCTTGCTCTAAAGCAGAGTGTGTTTCATGGATGAGGACTGTGCCTTGTGTTTCCCTTCAGAAACGGAGTTAAATGCCAGAAGTGTGTCTTCCTACAAGCAAAACCACGTTTCAGGTAAACACAGTGACTTTTCACATCAAACGAAGCTACATTGTTCGCGAAGCTCACCCGTTTCTCGCTCTTAACTGAAAACCATTGGATGTTAGACGACCTTTGGTTTGTATCAGTTTCAGAAACAGAGTTGAACTAGATATGGTCCGTGTGTGGAGGAAACACATTTCTTTTGTTCTGAGCACACTCATGTTTCCCTCTGTATTAGAGACTCTAGAAAGCAATAGCGTGCGTCTTACTCTAAAGCAGAATGTGTTTCATGGATGAGAACTGTGCCGTGTGTTTCCCTTCAGAAACGGAGTGAATGCCAGAAGTGTGACTTCCTACAAGCAAGACTTCGTTTCAGGTAAAGGCAGTCACTTTTCACCTCAAACGAAGCTACATTGTTCACGAACCTCACATGTTTCTCGCTCTTAACTGAAAAGCATTGGATGTTAGACGACCTGTGGTTTGTATCAGTTTCAGAAACAGAGTTGAACTAGATATGGTCCGTGTGTGGAGGAAACACAGTTCTTTTATTCTGAGCACACTCACTTTTCGCTCTGTATTAGAGACTCTAGAAAGCAAGAGCGTGCTTCTTGCTCTAAAGCAGAGTGTGTTTCATGGATGAGAACTGTGCCGTGTGTTTCCCTTCAGATACGGAGTTAAATGCCAGGCTCTGTGTCTTTCTTCAAGGAAGACTTCGTTTCAGGTAAACGCAGTCACTTTTCACCTCAAACGAAGCTACATTGTTCACAAAGCCCACACGTTTCTCGCTCTTAACTGAAAAGAATTGGATGTTAGAGGACCTGTGGTTTGTATCAGTTTCAGAAACAGAGTTGAACTAGATATGGTCCGTGTGTAGGAAACACAGTTCTTGTGTTCTGAGCACACTCACGTTTCCCTCTGTATTAGAGACTCTAGAAAGCAAAAGCATGCTTCATGCTCTAAAGCTGAACGTGTTTCATGGATGAGAACTGTGGCGTGTGTTTCCCTTCAGAAACGGAGTTAAATGCCAGGCTCTGTGTCTTTCTTCAAGCAAGACTTCGTTTCAGGTAAACGCAGTCACTTTTCCGCTCAAACGAAGCTACACTGTTCACAAAGCTCACACGTTTCTCCCTCTGAACTGAAAAGCATTGGATGTTAGAGGACCTGTGGTTTGTATCAGTTTCAGAAACAGAGTTGAACTAGATATGGTCCGTGTGTAGGAAACACAGTTCTTTCGTTCTGAGCACACTCACGTTTCCCTCTGTATTAGAGACTCTAGAAAGCAAGAGCGTGCTTCTTGCTCTAAAGCAGAGTGTGTTTCATGGATGAGAACTGTGCCGTGTGTTTCCCTTCAGAAATGGAGTTAAATGCCAGGCTCTGTGTCTTTCTTCAAGGAAGACTTCGTTTCAGGTAAACACAGTCACTTTTCACCTCAAACGAAGCTACATTGTTCAAGAAGCCCACAAGTTTCTCGCTCTTAACTGAAAAGCATTGGATGTTAGAGGACCTGTGGTTTGTATCAGTTTCAGAAACAGAGTTGAACTAGATATGTTCTGTGTGTGTAGGAAACACAGTTCTTTTGTTCTGAGCACACTCACGTTTCCCTCTGTATTAGAGACTGTAGAAAGCAAGAGCGTGCTTCTTGCTCTAAAACAGAATGTGTTTCATGGATGAGGACTGTGCCGTGTGTTTACCTTCAGAAACTGAGTTAAATCCCAGAAGTGTGTCTTCCTACAAGCAAGACTTCGTTTCAAGTAAACGCAATCACTTTTCACGTCAATCGAAGCTACATTGTTCACGAAGCTCACCCGTTTCTCGCTTTTAACTGAAAAGAATTGGATGTAAGACGACCTGTGGTTTGTATCAGTTTCAGAAACAGAGTTGAAAAGGATGTGGTCCGTGTGTGTAGGAAACACAGTTCTTTTGTTCTGAGCACACTCACGTTTCCCTCTGTATTAGAGACTCTAGAAAGCAAGAGCGTGCTTCTTGCTCTAAAGCAGAGTGTGTTTCATGGATGAGAACTGTGCCTTGTGTTTCCCTTCAGAAACGGAGTTCAATGCCAGGCTCTTTGTCTTTCTTCAAGCAAGACTTCGTTTCATGTAAACGCAGTCACTTTTCAGCTCAAACGAAGCTACATTGTTCACAAAGCTCACACGTATATCCCTCTTAACTGAAAAGCATTGGATGTTAGAGGACCTGTGGTTTGTATCAGTTTCAGAAACAGAGTTGAACTAGATATGGTCCGTGTGTGGAGGAAACACAGTTCTTTTGTTCTGAGCACACTCACGTTTCCCTCTGTATTAGAGACTCTAGAAAGCAAGAGCGTGCTTCTTGCTCTAAAGCAGAGTGTGTTTCATGGATGAGAACTGTGCCGTGTGTTTCCCTTCAAAACGGAGTGAATGCCAGAAGTGTGTCTTCCTACAAGCAAGACTTCGTTTCAGGTAAACGCAGTCACTTTTCACCTTAAACGAAGCTACATTGTTCACGAAGCTCACACGTTTCTCGCTCTTAACTGAAAAGCATTGGATGTTAGAGGACCTGTGGTTTGTATCAGTTCCAGAAACAGAGTTGAACTAGATATGGTCCGTGTGTGGAGGAAACACAGTTCTTTTGTTCTGAGCACACTCATGTTTCCCTCTGTATTAGAGACTCTAGAAAGCAAGAGCGTGCTTCTTGCTCTAAAGCAGAGTGTGTTTCATGGATGAGAACTGTGCCGTGTGTTTCCCTTCAGATACGGAGTTAAATGCCAGGCTCTGTGTCTTTCTTCAAGGAAGACTTCGTTTCAGGTAAACGCAGTCACTTTTCACCTCAAACGAAGCTACATTGTTCACAAAGCCCACACGTTTCTCGCTCTTAACTGAAAAGAATTGGATGTTAGAGGACCTGTGGTTTGTATCAGTTTCAGAAACAGAGTTGAACTAGATATGGTCCGTGTGTAGGAAACACAGTTCTTTTGTTATGAGCACACTCACGTTTCCCTCTGTATTAGAGACTCTAGAAGGCAAGAGCGTGCTTCTTGCTCTAAAGCAGAGTGTGTTTCATGGATGAGAACTGTGCCATGTGTTTCCCTTCAGAAACGGAGTTAAATGACAGGCTCTGTGTCTTTCTTCAAGGAAGACTTCGTTTCAGGTAAACACAGTCACTTTTCACCTCAAACGAAGCTACATTGTTCAAGAAGCCCACAAGTTTCTCGCTCTTAACTGAAAAGCATTGGATGTTAGAGGACCTGTGGTTTGTATCAGTTTCAGAAACAGAGTTGAACTAGATATGTTCTGTGTGTGTGGGAAACACAGTTCTTTTGTTCTGAGCACACTCACGTTTCCCTCTGTATTAGAGACTGTAGAAAGCAAGAGCGTGCTTCTTGCTCTAAAACAGAATGTGTTTCATGGATGAGGACTGTGCCGTGTGTTTACCTTCAGAAACTGAGTTAAATCCCAGAAGTGTGTCTTCCTACAAGCAAGACTTCGTTTCAAGTAAACGCAATCACTTTTCACGTCAATCGAAGCTACATTGTTCACGAAGCTCACCCGTTTCTCGCTTTTAACTGAAAAGAATTGGATGTAAGAGGACCTGTGGTTTGTATCAGTTTCAGAAACAGAGTTGAACAGGATGTGGTCCGTGTGTGTAGGAAACACAGTTCTTTTGTTCTGAGCACACTCACGTTTCCCTCTGTATTAGAGAATCTAGAAAGCAAGAGCGTGCTTCTTGCTCTAAAGCAGAGTGTGTTTCATGGATGAGAACTGTGCCTTGTGTTTCCCTTCAGAAACGGAGTTCAATGCCAGGCTCTTTGTCTTTCTTCAAGCAAGACTTCGTTTCAGGTAAACGCAGTCACTTTTCAGCTCAAACGAAGCTACATTGTTCACAAAGCTCACACGTTTCTCCCTCTTAACTGAAAAGCATTGCATGTTAGAGGACCTGTGGTTTGTATCATTTTCAGAAACAGAGTTGAACTAGATATGGTCCGTGTGTGTAGGAAACACAGGTCTTTTGTTCTGAGCACACTCACGTTTCACTCTGTATTAGAGACTTAGAAAGCAAGAGCGTGCTTCTTGCTCTAAAGCAGAGTGTGTTTCATGGATGAGAACTGTGCTGTGTGTTTCCCTTCAGAAACGGAGTTAAATGCCAGGCTCTGTGTCTTTCTTCAAGCAAGACTTCGTTTCAGGTAAACGCAGTCACTTTTCACCTCAAACGAAGCTACATTGTCCACAAAGCCCACACGTTTCTCGCTCTTAACTGAAAAGAATTGGATGTTAGAGGACCTGTGGTTTGTATCAGTTTCAGAAACAGAGTTGAACTAGATATGGTCCGAGTGTAGGAAACACAGTTCTTTTGTTCTGAGCACACTCACGTTTCCCTCTGTATTAGAGACTCTAGAAACCAAAAGCATGCTTCTTGCTCTAAAGCTGAACGTGTTTCATGGATGAGAACTGTGCCGTGTGTTTCCCTTCAGAAACGGAGTTAATGCCAGAAGTGTGTCTTCCTACAAGTAATACTTCGTTTCATGTAAAGGCAGTCACTTTTCACCTCAAACGAAGCTACATTGTTCACAAAGCTCACACGTATCTCGCTCTTAACTGAAAAGCATTGGATGATAGACGACCTGTGGTTTGTATCAGTTTCAGAAACAGAGTTGAACTAGATATGGTCCGTGTGTGTAGGAAACACAAATCTTTTGTTCTTAGCACACTCACGTTTCCCTCTGTATTAGAGACTCTAGAAAGCAAGAGCGTGCCTCTTGCTCTAAAGCAGAGTGTGTTTCATGGATGGGAACTGTGCCGTGTGTTTCCCTTCAGATACGGAGTTAAATGCCAGGCTCTCTGTCTTTCTTCAAGCAAGACTTCGTTTCAGGTAAACGCAGTCACTTTTCAACTCAAACGAAGCTACATTGTTCACAAAGCCCACACGTTTCTCGCTCTTAACTGAAAACTATTGGATGTTAGAGGACCTGTGGTTTTTATCAGTTTCAGAAACAGAGTAGAACTAGATATGGTCTGTGTGTGGAGGAAACACAGTTCTTTTGTTCTGAGCACACTCATGTTTCCCTCTGTATTAGAGACTCTAGAAAGCAAGAGCGTGCTTATTGCTCTAAAGCAGAGTGTGTTTCATGGAAGAGAACTGTGCAGGTGTTTCCCTTCAGAAACAGAGTTAAATGCCAGGCGTGTGTCTTCCTACAAGCAAGACTTCGTTTAAGGTAAACGCAGTCACTTTTCACCTCAAACGAAGCTACATTGTTCACAAAGCTCACACGTTTTTCACTCTTAACTGAAAAGCATTGGATGTTAGAGGACCTGTTGTTTGTATCAGTTTCAGAAACAGAGTTGAACTAGATATGTTCTGTGTGTGTAGGAAACACAGTTCTTTTGTTCTGAGCACACTCACGTTTCCCTCTGTATTAGAGACTCTAGAAAGCAAGAGCTTGCTTCTTGCTCTAAAGCAGAATGTGTTTCATGGATGAGGACTGTGCCGTGTGTTTCCCTTCAGTAACTGAGTTAAATCCCAGAAGTGTGTCTTCCTACAAGCAAGACTTCGTTTCAGGTAAACACAATCACTTTTCACGTCAATCGAAGCTACATTGTTCACGAAGCTCACACGTTTCTCGCTCTTAACTGAAAAGCATTGGATGTAAGACGACCTGTGGTTTGTATCAGTTTCAGAAACAGAGTTGAACAGGATGTGGTCCGTGTGTGTAGGAAACACAGTTCTATTGATCTGAGCACACTCACGTTTCCCTCTGTATTAGAGACTCTAGAAAGCAAGAGCGTGCCTCTTGCTCTAAAGCAGAGTGTGTTTCATGGATGGGAACTGTGCCATGTGTTCCCCTTCAGAAACGGAGTTAAATGCCAGGCTCTGTGTCTTTCTTCAAGCAAGACTTCCTTTCAGGTAAACGCAGTCACTTTTCAACTCAAACGAAGCTACATTGTTCACGAAGCTCACACGTTTCTCGCTCTTAACTGAAAAGCATTGGATGTTAGAGGACCTGTGGTTTTTATCAGTTTCAGAAACAGAGTAGAACTAGATATGGTCTGTGTGTGGAGGAAACACAGTTCTTTTGTTCTGAGCACACTCACGTTTCCCTCTGTATTAGAGACTCTAGAAAGCAAGAGCGTGCTTATTGCTCTAAAGCAGAGTGTGTTTCATGGAAGAGAACTGTGCAGGTGTTTCCCTTCAGAAACGGAGTTAAATGCCAGGCGTGTGTCTTCCTACAAGCAAGACTTCGTTTAAGATAAACGCAGTCACTTTTGAGCTCAAACGAAGCTACATTGTTCACGAAGCTCACACGTTTCTCCCTCTTAACTGAAAATCATTGGATGTTAGAGGACCTGTGGTTTGTATCAGTTTCAGAAACAGAGTTGAACTAGATATGGTCTATGTGTGTAGGAGACACAGTTCTTTTGTTCTGAGCACACTCACGTTTCCCTCTGTATTAGAGACTCTAGAAAGCAAGAGCGTGCTTCTTGCTCTAAAGCAGATTGTGTTTCATAAATGAGAACTGTGCAGTGTGTTTCCCTTCAGAAATGGAGTTAAATGACAGGCTCTATGCCTTCCTACAAGCAATACTTCATTTCAGGTAAACGCAGTCACTTTTCACCTCAAACGAAGCTACATTGTTCACAAAGCCCACACGTTTGTCGCTCTTAACTGAAAAGAGTTGGATGTTAGAGGACCTGTGGTTTGTATCAGTTTCAGAAACAGAGTTGAACTAGATATGTTCTGTGTGTGTAGGAAACACAGTTCTTTTGCTCTGAGCACACTCACTTTTCCCTCTGTATTAGAGACTGTAGAAAGCAAGAGCGTGCTTCTTGCTCTAAAACAGAATGTGTTTCATGGATGAGGACTGTGCAGTGTGTTTCCCTTCAGAAACTGAGTTAAATCCCAGAAGTGTGTCTTCCTACAAGCAAGACTTCGTTTCAAGTAAACGCAATCACTTTTCAGGTCAATCGAAGCTACATTGTTCACGAAGCTCACCCTTTTCTCGCTTTTAACTGAAAAGCATTGGATGTAAGACGACCTGTGGTTTGTATCAGTTTCAGAAACAGAGTTGAACAGGATGTGGTCGGTGTGTGTAGGAAACACAGTTCTTTTGTTCTGAGCACACTCACGTTTCCCTCTGTATTAGAGACTCTAGAAAACAAGAGCGTGCTTCTTGCTCTAAAGCAGAGTGTGTTTCATGGATGAGAACTGTGCCTTGTGTTTCCCTTCAGAAACGGAGTTCAATGCCAGGCTCTTTGTCTTTCTTCAAGCAAGACTTCGTTTCATGTAAACGCAGTCACTTTTCAGATCGAACGAAGCTACATTATTCACAAAGCTCACACGTTTCTCCCTCTTAACTGAAAAGCATTGCATGTTAGAGGACCTGTGGTTTGTATCATTTTCAGAAACAGAGTTGAACTAGATATGGTCCGTGTGTGTAGGAAACACAGTACTTTTGTTAAGAGCACACTCACGTTTCGCTCTGTATTAGAGACTTAGAAAGCAAGAGCGTGCTTCTTGCTCTAAAGCAGAGTGTGTCTAATGGATGAGAGCTGTGCCGTGTGTTTCCCTTCAGAAACGGAGTTAATGCCAGGCTCTGTGTCTTTTTTCAAGCAAGACTTCGTTTCAGGTAAAGGCAGTCACTTTTCACCTCAAACGAAGCTACATTGTTCACGAAGCTCACACGTTTCTCGCTCTTAACTGAAAAGCATTGGATGTTAGACGACCAGTGGTTTGTATCAGGTTAAGAAACAGAGATGAACTAGATATGGTCCGTGTGTGTGTAGGAAACACAGTTCTTTTGTTCTGAGCACACTCAGGTTTCCCTCTGTATTAGAGACTCTAGAAAGCAAGAGCGTGCTTCTTGCTCTAAAGCAGAGTGTGTTTCATGGATGAGAACTGTGCCGTGTGTTTCCCTTCAGAAACGGTTTAGATGCCAGGCGTGTGTCTTCCTACAAGCAAGACTTCGTTTAAGGTAAACGCAGTCACTTTTGAGCTCAAACGAAGCTACATTGTTCACGAAGCTCACACGTTTCTCCCTCTTAACTGCAAAGCATTGGATGTTAGAGGACCTGTGGTTTGTATCAGTTTCAGAAACAGAGTTGAACTAGATATGGTCCGTGTGTAGGAAACACAGTTCTTTTCTTCTGAGCACTCTCACGTTTCCCTCTGTATTAGAGACTCTAGAAAGCAAAAGCATGCTTCTTGCTCTAAAGCAGAACGTGTTTCATGGATGAGAACTGTGCGGTGTGTTTCCATTCAGAAACGGAGTTAATGCCAGAAGTGTGTCTTCCTACAAGCAACACTTCGTTTCAGGTAAACGCAGTCACTCTTCACCTCAAACAAAGCTACATTGTTCACGAAGCTCACACGTTTCTCGCTCTTAACTGAAAAGCATTGGATGTTAGACGACCTGTGGTTTGTATCAGTTTCAGAAACAGAGTTGAACTAGATATGGTCCGTGTGTGGAGGAAACACAGTTCTTTTATTCTGAGCACACTCACGTTTCCCTCTGTATTAGAGACTCTAGAAAGCAAGAGCGTGCTTCTTGCTCTAAAGCAGAGTGTGTTTCATGGATGAGAACTGTGCCGTGTGTTTCCCTTCAGATACGGAGTTAAATGCCAGGCTCTGTGTCTTTCTTCAAGGAAGACTTCTTTTCAGGTAAACGCAGTCACTTTTCACCTCAAACGAAGCTACATTGTTCACAAAGCCCACACGTTTCTCGCTCTTAACTGAAAAGAATTGGATGTTAGAGGACCTGTGGTTTGTATCAGTTTCAGAAACAGAGTTGAACTAGATATGGTCCGTGTGTAGGAAACACAGTTCTTTCGTTCTGAGCACACTCACGTTTCCCTCTGTATTAGAGACTCTAGAAAGCAAGAGCGTGCTTCTTGCTCTAAAGCAGAGTGTGTTTCATGGATGAGGACTGTGCCTTGTGTTTCCCTTCAGAAACGGAGTTAAATGCCAGAAGTGTGTCTTCCTACAAGCAAAACCACGTTTCAGGTAAACACAGTGACTTTTCACGTCAAACGAAGCTACATTGTTCGCGAAGCTCACCCGTTTCTCGCTCTTAACTGAAAAGCATTGGATGTAAGACGACCTGTGATTTGTATCAGTTTCAGAAACAGAGTTGAACTAGATATGGTCCGTGTGTGGAGGAAACACATTTCTTTTGTTCTGAGCACACTCATGTTTCCCTCTGTATTAGAGACTCTAGAAAGCAATAGCGTGCGTCTTACTCTAAAGCAGAATGTGTTTCATGGATGAGAACTGTGCCGTGTGTTTCCCTTCAGAAACGGAGTGAATGCCAGAAGTGTGACTTTCTACAAGCAAGACTTCGTTTCAGGTAAAGGCAGTGACTTTTCACCTCAAACGAAGCTACATTGTTCACGAACCTCACATGTTTCTCGCTCTTAACTGAAAAGCATTGGATGTTAGACGACCTGTGGTTTGTATCAGTTTCACAAACAGAGTTGAACTAGATATGGTCCGTGTGTGGAGGAAACACAGTTCTTTTATTCTAAGCACACTCACTTTTCCCTCTGTATTAGAGACTCTAGAAAGCAAGAGCGTGCTTCTTGCTCTAAAGCAGAGTGTGTTTCATGGATGAGAACTGTGCCGTGTGTTTCCCTTCAGATACGGAGTTAAATGCCAGGCTCTGTGTCTTTCTTCAAGGAAGACTTCGTTTCAGGTAAACGCAGTCACTTTTCACCTCAAACGAAGCTACATTGTTCACAAAGCCCACACGTTTCTCGCTCTTAACTGAAAAGAATTGGATGTTAGAGGACCTGTGGTTTGTATCAGTTTCAGAAACAGAGTTGAACTAGATATGGTCCGTGTGTAGGAAACACAGTTCTTGTGTTCTGAGCACACTCACGTTTCCCTCTGTATTAGAGACTCTAGAAAGCAAAAGCATGCTTCATGCTCTAAAGCTGAACGTGTTTCATGGATGAGAACTGTGCCGTGTGTTTCCCTTCAGAAACGGAGTTAAATGCCAGGCTCTGTGTCTTTCTTCAAGCAAGACTTCGTTTCAGGTAAACGCAGTCACTTTTCCGCTCAAACGAAGCTACACTGTTCACAAAGCTCACACGTTTCTCCCTCTGAACTGAAAAGCATTGGATGTTAGAGGACCTGTGGTTTGTATCAGTTTCAGAAACAGAGTTGAACTAGATATGGTCCGTGTGTAGGAAACACAGTTCTTTCGTTCTGAGCACACTCACGTTTCCCTCTGTATTAGAGACTCTAGAAAGCAAGAGCGTGCTTCTTGCTCTAAAGCAGAGTGTGTTTCATGGATGAGAACTGTGCCTTGTGTTTCCCTTCAGAAACGGAGTTCAATGCCAGGCTCTTTGTCTTTCTTCAAGCAAGACTTCGTTTCATGTAAACGCAGTCACTTTTCAGCTCAAACGAAGCTACATTGTTCACAAAGCTCACACGTATATCCCTCTTAACTGAAAAGCATTGGATGTTAGAGGACCTGTGGTTTGTATCAGTTTCAGAAACAGAGTTGAACTAGATATGGTCCGTGTGTGGAGGAAACACAGTTCTTTTGTTCTGAGCACACTCACGTTTCCCTCTGTATTAGAGACTCTAGAAAGCAAGAGCGTGCTTCTTGCTCTAAAGCAGAGTGTGTTTCATGGATGAGGACTGTGCCTTGTGTTTCCCTTCAGAAACGGAGTTAAATGCCAGAAGTGTGTCTTCCTACAAGCAAAACCACGTTTCAGGTAAACACAGTGACTTTTCACGTCAAACGAAGCTACATTGTTCGCGAAGCTCACCCGTTTCTCGCTCTTAACTGAAAACCATTGGATGTTAGACGACCTTTGGTTTGTATCAGTTTCAGAAACAGAGTTGAACTAGATATGGTCCGTGTGTGGAGGAAACACATTTCTTTTGTTCTGAGCACACTCATGTTTCCCTCTGTATTAGAGACTCTAGAAAGCAAGAGCGTGCTTCTTGCTCTAAAGCAGAATGTTTTTCATGGATGAGAACTGTGCCGTGTGTTTCCCTTCAGAAACGGAGTTAAATGAAAGGCTCTGTGTCCTTCTTCAAGGAAGACTTCGTTTCAGGTAAACACAGTCACTTTTCAACTCAAACGAAGCTACATTTTTCAAGAAGCCCACAAGTTTCTCGCTCTTAACTGAAAAGCATTGGATGTTAGAGGACCTGTGGTTTGTATCAGTTTCAGAAACAGAGTTGAACTAGATATGGTCCGTGTGTAGGAAACACAGTTCTTTTGTTCTGAGCACACTCATGTTTCCCTCTGTATTAGAGACTCTAGAAAGCAATAGCGTGCGTCTTACTCTAAAGCAGAATGTGTTTCATGGATGAGAACTGTGCCGTGTGTTTCCCTTCAAAACGGAGTGAATGCCAGAAGTGTGTCTTCCTACAAGCAAGACTTCGTTTCAGGTAAACGCAGTCACTTTTCACCTTAAACGAAGCTACATTGTTCACGAAGCTCACACGTTTCTCGCTCTTAACTGAAAAGCATTGGATGTTAGAGGACCTGTGGTTTGTATCAGTTCCAGAAACAGAGTTGAACTAGATATGGTCCATGTGTGGAGGAAACACAGTTCTTTTGTTCTGAGCACACTCATGTTTCCCTCTGTATTAGAGACTCTAGAAAGCAAGAGCGTGCTTCTTGCTCTAAAGCAGAGTGTGTTTCATGGATGAGAACTGTGCCGTGTGTTTCCCTTCAGATACGGAGTTAAATGCCAGGCTCTGTGTCTTTCTTCAAGGAAGACTTCGTTTCAGGTAAACGCAGTCACTTTTCACCTCAAACGAAGCTACATTGTTCACAAAGCCCACACGTTTCTCGCTCTTAACTGAAAAGAATTGGATGTTAGAGGACCTGTGGTTTGTATCAGTTTCAGAAACAGAGTTGAACTAGATATGGTCCGTGTGTAGGAAACACAGTTCTTTTGTTATGAGCACACTCACGTTTCCCTCTGTATTAGAGACTCTAGAAAGCAAGAGCTTGCTTCTTGCTCTAAAGCAGAATGTGTTTCATGGATGAGGACTGTGCCGTGTGTTTCCCTTCAGTAACTGAGTTAAATCCCAGAAGTGTGTCTTCCTACAAGCAAGACTTCGTTTCAGGTAAACACAATCACTTTTCACGTCAATCGAAGCTACATTGTTCACGAAGCTCACACGATTCTCGCTCTTAACTGAAAAGCATTGGATGTAAGACGACCTGTGGTTTGTATCAGTTTCAGAAACAGAGTTGAACAGGATGTGGTCCGTGTGTGTAGGAAACACAGTTCTATTGATCTGAGCACACTCACGTTTCCCTCTGTATTAGAGACTCTAGAAAGCAAGAGCGTGCCTCTTGCTCTAAAGCAGAGTGTGTTTCATGGATGGGAACTGTGCCGTGTGTTTCCCTTCAGAAACGGAGTTAAATGCCAGGCTCTGTGTCTTTCTTCAAGCAAGACTTCCTTTCAGGTAAACGCAGTCACTTTTCAACTCAAATGAAGCTACATTGTTCACAAAGCCCACACGTTTCTCGCTCTTAACTGAAAAGCATTGGATGTTAGGGGACCTGTGGTTTTTATCAGTTTCAGAAACAGAGTAGAACTAGATATGGTCTGTGTGTGGAGGAAACACAGTTCTTTTGTTCTGAGCACACTCACGTTTCCCTCTGTATTAGAGACTCTAGAAAGCAAGAGCGTGCTTATTGCTCTAAAGCAGAGTGTGTTTCATGGAAGAGAACTGTGCAGGTGTTTCCCTTCAGAAACGGAGTTAAATGCCAGGCGTGTGTCTTCCTACAAGCAAGACTTCTTTTAAGATAAACGCAGTCACTTTTGAGCTCAAACGAAGCTACATTGTTCACGAAGCTCACACGTTTCTCCCTCTTAACTGAAAATCATTGGATGTTAGAGGACCTGTGGTTTGTATCAGTTTCAGAAACAGAGTTGAACTAGATATGGTCTATGTGTGTAGGAGACACAGTTCTTTTGTTCTGAGCACACTCACGTTTCCCTCTGTATTAGAGACTCTAGAAAGCAAGAGCGTGCTTCTTGCTCTAAAGCAGATTGTGTTTCATAAATGAGAACTGTGCAGTGTGTTTCCCTTCAGAAATGGAGTTAAATGACAGGCTCTATGCCTTCCTACAAGCAATACTTCATTTCAGGTAAACGCAGTCACTTTTCACCTCAAACGAAGCTACATTGTTCACAAAGCCCACACGTTTGTCGCTCTTAACTGAAAAGAGTTGGATGTTAGAGGACCTGTGGTTTGTATCAGTTTCAGAAACAGAGTTGAACTAGATATGTTCTGTGTGTGTAGGAAACACAGTTCTTTTGCTCTGAGCACACTCACTTTTCCCTCTGTATTAGAGACTGTAGAAAGCAAGAGCGTGCTTCTTGCTCTAAAACAGAATGTGTTTCATGGATGAGGACTGTGCAGTGTGTTTCCCTTCAGAAACTGAGTTAAATCCCAGAAGTGTGTCTTCCTACAAGCAAGACTTCGTTTCAAGTAAACGCAATCACTTTTCAGGTCAATCGAAGCTACATTGTTCACGAAGCTCACCCTTTTCTCGCTTTTAACTGAAAAGCATTGGATGTAAGACGACCTGTGGTTTGTATCAGTTTCAGAAACAGAGTTGAACAGGATGTGGTCGGTGTGTGTAGGAAACACAGTTCTTTTGTTCTGAGCACACTCACGTTTCCCTCTGTATTAGAGACTCTAGAAAGCAAGAGCGTGCTTCTTGCTCTAAAGCAGAGTGTGTTTCATGGATGAGAACTGTGCCTTGTGTTTCCCTTCAGAAACGGAGTTCAATGCCAGGCTCTTTGTCTTTCTTCAAGCAAGACTTCGTTTCATGTAAACGCAGTCACTTTTCAGATCGAACGAAGCTACATTATTCACAAAGCTCACACGTTTCTCCCTCTTAACTGAAAAGCATTGCATGTTAGAGGACCTGTGGTTTGTATCATTTTCAGAAACAGAGTTGAACTAGATATGGTCCGTGTGTGTAGGAAACACAGTACTTTTGTTAAGAGCACACTCACGTTTCGCTCTGTATTAGAGACTTAGAAAGCAAGAGCGTGCTTCTTGCTCTAAAGCAGAGTGTGTCTAATGGATGAGAACTGTGCCGTGTGTTTCCCTTCAGAAACGGAGTTAATGCCAGGCTCTGTGTCTTTTTTCAAGCAAGACTTCGTTTCAGGTAAAGGCAGTCACTTTTCACCTCAAACGAAGCTACATTGTTCACGAAGCTCACACGTTTCTCGCTCTTAACTGAAAAGCATTGGATGTTAGACGACCAGTGGTTTGTATCAGGTTAAGAAACAGAGATGAACTAGATATGGTCCGTGTGTGTAGGAAACACAGTTCTTTTGTTCTGAGCACACTCAGGTTTCCCTCTGTATTAGAGACTCTAGAAAGCAAGAGCGTGCTTCTTGCTCTAAAGCAGAGTGTTTCATGGATGAGAACTGTGCCGTGTGTTTCCCTTCAGAAACGGTTTAGATGCCAGGCGTGTGTCTTCCTACAAGCAAGACTTCGTTTAAGGTAAACGCAGTCACTTTTGAGCTCAAACGAAGCTACATTGTTCACGAAGCTCACACGTTTCTCCCTCTTAACTGCAAAGCATTGGATGTTAGAGGACCTGTGGTTTGTATCAGTTTCAGAAACAGAGTTGAACTAGATATGGTCCGTGTGTAGGAAACACAGTTCTTTTCTTCTGAGCACTCTCACGTTTCCCTCTGTATTAGAGACTCTAGAAAGCAAAAGCATGCTTCTTGCTCTAAAGCAGAACGTGTTTCATGGATGAGAACTGTGCGGTGTGTTTCCATTCAGAAACGGAGTTAATGCCAGAAGTGTGTCTTCCTACAAGCAACACTTCGTTTCAGGTAAACGCAGTCACTCTTCACCTCAAACAAAGCTACATTGTTCACGAAGCTCACACGTTTCTCGCTCTTAACTGAAAAGCATTGGATGTTAGACGACCTGTGGTTTGTATCAGTTTCAGAAACAGAGTTGAACTAGATATGGTCCGTGTGTGGAGGAAACACAGTTCTTTTATTCTGAGCACACTCACGTTTCCCTCTGTATTAGAGACTCTAGAAAGCAAGAGCGTGCTTCTTGCTCTAAAGCAGAGTGTGTTTCATGGATGAGAACTGTGCCGTGTGTTTCCCTTCAGATACGGAGTTAAATGCCAGGCTCTGTGTCTTTCTTCAAGGAAGACTTCTTTTCAGGTAAACGCAGTCACTTTTCACCTCAAACGAAGCTACATTGTTCACAAAGCCCACACGTTTCTCGCTCTTAACTGAAAAGAATTGGATGTTAGAGGACCTGTGGTTTGTATCAGTTTCAGAAACAGAGTTGAACTAGATATGGTCCGTGTGTAGGAAACACAGTTCTTTCGTTCTGAGCACACTCACGTTTCCCTCTGTATTAGAGACTCTAGAAAGCAAGAGCGTGCTTCTTGCTCTAAAGCAGAGTGTGTTTCATGGATGAGAACTGTGCCGTGTGTTTCCCTTCAGAAACGGAGTTAAATGACAGGCTCTGTGTCTTTCTTCAAGGAAGACTTCGTTTCAGGTAAACACAATCACTTTTCACCTCAAACGAAGCTACATTGTTCAAGAAGCCCACAAGTTTCTCGCTCTTAACTGAAAAGCATTGGATGTTAGAGGACCTGTGGTTTGTATCAGTTTCAGAAACAGAGTTGAACTAGATATGTTCTGTGTGTGTAGGAAACACAGTTCTTTTGTTCTGAGCACACTCACGTTTCCCTCTGTATTAGAGACTGTAGAAAGCAAGAGCGTGCTTCTTGCTCTAAAACAGAATGTGTTTCATGGATGAGGACTGTGCCGTGTGTTTACCTTCAGAAACTGAGTTAAATCCCAGAAGTGTGTCTTCCTACAAGCAAGACTTCGTTTCAAGTAAACGCAATCACTTTTCACGTCAATCGAAGCTACATTGTTCACGAAGCTCACCCGTTTCTCGCTTTTAACTGAAAAGCATTGGATGTAAGACGACCTGTGGTTTGTATCAGTTTCAGAAACAGAGTTGAAAAGGATGTGGTCCGTGTGTGTAGGAAACACAGTTCTGTTGTTCTGAGCACACTCACGTTTCCCTCTGTATTAGAGACTCTAGAAAGCAAGAGCGTGCTTCTTGCTCTAAAGCAGAGTGTGTTTCATGGATGAGAACTGTGCCTTGTGTTTCCCTTCAGAAACGGAGTTCAATGCCAGGCTCTTTGTCTTTCTTCAAGCAAGACTTCGTTTCATGTAAACGCAGTCACTTTTCAGCTCAAACGAAGCTACATTGTTCACAAAGCTCACACGTATATCCCTCTTAACTGAAAATCATTGGATGTTAGAGGACCTGTGGTTTGTATCAGTTTCAGAAACAGAGTTGAACTAGATATGGTCCGTGTGTGGAGGAAACACAGTTCTTTTGTTCTGAGCACACTCACGTTTCCCTCTGTATTAGAGACTCTAGAAAGCAAGAGCGTGCTTCTTGCTCTAAAGCAGAGTGTGTTTCATGGATGAGGACTGTGCCTTGTGTTTCCCTTCAGAAACGGAGTTAAATGCCAGAAGTGTGTCTTCCTACAAGCAAAACCACGTTTCAGGTAAACACAGTGACTTTTCACGTCAAACGAAGCTACATTGTTCGCGAAGCTCACCCGTTTCTCGCTCTTAACTGAAAAGCATTGGATGTAAGACGACCTGTGGTTTGTATCAGTTTCAGAAACAGAGTTGAACTAGATATGGTCCGTGTGTGGAGGAAACACATTTCTTTTGTTCTGAGCACACTCATGTTTCCCTCTGTATTAGAGACTCTAGAAAGCAATAGCGTGCGTCTTACTCTAAAGCAGAATGTGTTTCATGGATGAGAACTGTGCCGTGTGTTTCCCTTCAGAAACGGAGTGAATGCCAGAAGTGTGACTTCCTACAAGCAAGACTACGTTTCAGGTAAAGGCAGTCACTTTTCACCTCAAACGAAGCTACATTGTTCACGAACCTCACATGTTTCTCGCTCTTAACTGAAAAGCATTGGATGTTAGACGACCTGTGGTTTGTATCAGTTTCAGAAACAGAGTTGAACTAGATATGGTCCGTGTGTGGAGGAAACACAGTTCTTTTATTCTAAGCACACTCACTTTTCCCTCTGTATTAGAGACTCTAGAAAGCAAGAGCGTGCTTCTTGCTCTAAAGCAGAGTGTGTTTCATGGATGAGAACTGTGCCGTGTGTTTCCCTTCAGATACGGAGTTAAATGCCAGGCTCTGTGTCTTTCTTCAAGGAAGACTTCGTTTCAGGTAAACGCAGTCACTTTTCACCTCAAACGAAGCTACATTGTTCACAAAGCCCACACGTTTCTCGCTCTTAACTGAAAAGAATTGGATGTTAGAGGACCTGTGGTTTGTATCAGTTTCAGAAACAGAGTTGAACTAGATATGGTCCGTGTGTAGGAAACACAGTTCTTGTGTTCTGAGCACACTCACGTTTCCCTCTGTATTAGAGACTCTAGAAAGCAAAAGCATGCTTCATGCTCTAAAGCTGAACGTGTTTCATGGATGAGAACTGTGCCGTGTGTTTCCCTTCAGAAACGGAGTTAAATGCCAGGCTCTGTGTCTTTCTTCAAGGAAGACTTCGTTTCAGGTAAACACAGTCACTTTTCACCTCAAACGAAGCTACATTGTTCAAGAAGCCCACAAGTTTCTCGCTCTTAACTGAAAAGCATTGGATGTTAGAGGACCTGTGGTTTGTATCAGTTTCAGAAACAGAGTTGAACTAGATATGTTCTGTGTGTGTAGGAAACACAGTTCTTTTGTTCTGAGCACACTCACGTTTCCCTCTGTATTAGAGACTGTAGAAAGCAAGAGCGTGCTTCTTGCTCTAAAACAGAATGTGTTTCATGGATGAGGACTGTGCCGTGTGTTTACCTTCAGAAACTGAGTTAAATCCCAGAAGTGTGTCTTCCTACAAGCAAGACTTCGTTTCAAGTAAACGCAATCACTTTTCACGTCAATCGAAGCTACATTGTTCACGAAGCTCACCCGTTTCTCGCTTTTAACTGAAAAGCATTGGATGTAAGACGACCTGTGGTTTGTATCAGTTTCAGAAACAGAGTTGAAAAGGATGTGGTCCGTGTGTGTAGGAAACACAGTTCTTTTGTTCTGAGCACACTCACGTTTCCCTCTGTATTAGAGACTCTAGAAAGCAAGAGCGTGCTTCTTGCTCTAAAGCAGAGTGTGTTTCATGGATGAGAACTGTGCCTTGTGTTTCCCTTCAGAAACGGAGTTCAATGCCAGGCTCTTTGTCTTTCTTCAAGCAAGACTTCGTTTCATGTAAACGCAGTCACTTTTCAGCTCAAACGAAGCTACATTGTTCACAAAGCTCACACGTATATCCCTCTTAACTGAAAAGCATTGGATGTTAGAGGACCTGTGGTTTGTATCAGTTTCAGAAACAGAGTTGAACTAGATATGGTCCGTGTGTGGAGGAAACACAGTTCTTTTGTTCTGAGCACACTCACGTTTCCCTCTGTATTAGAGACTCTAGAAAGCAAGAGCGTGCTTCTTGCTCTAAAGCAGAGTGTGTTTCATGGATGAGGACTGTGCCTTGTGTTTCCCTTCAGAAACGGAGTTAAATGCCAGAAGTGTGTCTTCCTACAAGCAAAACCACGTTTCAGGTAAACACAGTGACTTTTCACGTCAAACGAAGCTACATTGTTCGCGAAGCTCACCCGTTTCTCGCTCTTAACTGAAAACCATTGGATGTTAGACGACCTTTGGTTTGTATCAGTTTCAGAAACAGAGTTGAACTAGATATGGTCCGTGTGTGGAGGAAACACATTTCTTTTGTTCTGAGCACACTCATGTTTCCCTCTGTATTAGAGACTCTAGAAAGCAAGATCGTGCTTCTTGCTCTAAAGCAGAATGTTTTTCATGGATGAGAACTGTGCCGTGTGTTTCCCTTCAGAAACGGAGTTAAATGACAGGCTCTGTGTCCTTCTTCAAGGAAGACTTCGTTTCAGGTAAACACAGTCACTTTTCAACTCAAACGAAGCTACATTTTTCAAGAAGCCCACAAGTTTCTCGCTCTTAACTGAAAAGCATTGGATGTTAGAGGACCTGTGGTTTGTATCAGTTTCAGAAACAGAGTTGAACTAGATATGGTCCGTGTGTAGGAAACACAGTTCTTTTGTTCTGAGCACACTCATGTTTCCCTCTGTATTAGAGACTCTAGAAAGCAATAGCGTGCGTCTTACTCTAAAGCAGAATGTGTTTCATGGATGAGAACTGTGCCGTGTGTTTCCCTTCAAAACGGAGTGAATGCCAGAAGTGTGTCTTCCTACAAGCAAGACTTCGTTTCAGGTAAACGCAGTCACTTTTCACCTTAAACGAAGCTACATTGTTCACGAAGCTCACACGTTTCTCGCTCTTAACTGAAAAGCATTGGATGTTAGAGGACCTGTGGTTTGTATCAGTTCCAGAAACAGAGTTGAACTAGATATGGTCCATGTGTGGAGGAAACACAGTTCTTTTGTTCTGAGCACACTCATGTTTCCCTCTGTATTAGAGACTCTAGAAAGCAAGAGCGTGCTTCTTGCTCTAAAGCAGAGTGTGTTTCATGGATGAGAACTGTGCCGTGTGTTTCACTTCAGATACGGAGTTAAATGCCAGGCTCTGTGTCTTTCTTCAAGGAAGACTTCGTTTCAGGTAAACGCAGTCACTTTTCACCTCAAACGAAGCTACATTGTTCACAAAGCCCACACGTTTCTCGCTCTTAACTGAAAAGAATTGGATGTTAGAGGACCTGTGGTTTGTATCAGTTTCAGAAACAGAGTTGAACTAGATATGGTCCGTGTGTAGGAAACACAGTTCTTTTGTTATGAGCACACTCACGTTTCCCTCTGTATTAGAGACTCTAGAAGGCAAGAGCGTGCTTCTTGCTCTAAAGCAGAGTGTGTTTCATGGATGAGAACTGTGCCATGTGTTTCCCTTCAGAAACGGAGTTAAATGACAGGCTCTGTGTCTTTCTTCAAGGAAGACTTCGTTTCAGGTAAACACAGTCACTTTTCACCTCAAACGAAGCTACATTGTTCAAGAAGCCCACAAGTTTCTCGCTCTTAACTGAAAAGCATTGGATGTTAGAGGACCTGTGGTTTGTATCAGTTTCAGAAACAGAGTTGAACTAGATATGTTCTGTGTGTGTGGGAAACACAGTTCTTTTGTTCTGAGCACACTCACGTTTCCCTCTGTATTAGAGACTGTAGAAAGCAAGAGCGTGCTTCTTGCTCTAAAACAGAATGTGTTTCATGGATGAGGACTGTGCCGTGTGTTTACCTTCAGAAACTGAGTTAAATCCCAGAAGTGTGTCTTCCTACAAGCAAGACTTCGTTTCAAGTAAACGCAATCACTTTTCACGTCAATCGAAGCTACATTGTTCACGAAGCTCACCCGTTTCTCGCTTTTAACAGAAAAGCATTGGATGTAAGACGACCTGTGGTTTGTATCAGTTTCAGAAACAGAGTTGAACAGGATGTGGTCCGTGTGTGTAGGAAACACAGTTCTTTTGTTCTGAGCACACTCACGTTTCCCTCTGTATTAGAGAATCTAGAAAGCAAGAGCGTGCTTCTTGCTCTAAAGCAGAGTGTGTTTCATGGATGAGAACTGTGCCTTGTGTTTCCCTTCAGAAACGGAGTTCAATGCCAGGCTCTTTGTCTTTCTTCAAGCAAGACTTCGTTTCATGTAAACGCAGTCACTTTTCAGCTCAAACGAAGCTACATTGTTCACAAAGCTCACACGTATGTCCCTCTTAACTGAAAAGCATTGGATGTTAGAGGACCTGTGGTTTGTATCAGTTTCAGAAACAGAGTTGAACTAGATATGGTCCGTGTGTGGAGGAAACACATTTCTTTTGTTCTGAGCACACTCATGTTTCCCTCTGTATTAGAGACTCTAGAAAGCAAGAGCGTGCTTCTTGCTCTAAAGCAGAATGTTTTTCATGGATGAGAACTGTGCCGTGTGTTTCCCTTCAGAAACGGAGTTAAATGACAGGCTCTGTGTCCTTCTTCAAGGAAGACTTCGTTTCAGGTAAACACAGTCACTTTTCAACTCAAACGAAGCTACATTTTTCAAGAAGCCCACAAGTTTCTCGCTCTTAACTGAAAAGCATTGGATGTTAGAGGACCTGTGGTTTGTATCAGTTTCAGAAACAGAGTTGAACTAGATATGGTCCGTGAGTAGGAAACACAGTTCTTTTGTTCTGAGCACACTCATGTTTCCCTCTGTATTAGAGACTCTAGAAAGCAATAGCGTGCGTCTTACTCTAAAGCAGAATGTGTTTCATGGATGAGAACTGTGCCGTGTGTTTCCCTTCAAAACGGAGTGAATGCCAGAAGTGTGTCTTCCTACAAGCAAGACTTCGTTTCAGGTAAACGCAGTCACTTTTCACATTAAACGAAGCTACATTGTTCATGAAGCTCACACGTTTCTCGCTCTTAACTGAAAAGCATTGGATGTTAGAGGACCTGTGGTTTGTATCAGTTCCAGAAACAGAGTTGAACTAGATATGGTCCGTGTGTGGAGGAAACACAGTTCTTTTGTTCTGAGCACACTCATGTTTCCCTCTGTATTAGAGACTCTAGAAAGCAAGAGCGTGCTTCTTGCTCTAAAGCAGAGTGTGTTTCATGGATGAGAACTGTGCCGTGTGTTTCCCTTCAGATACGGAGTTAAATGCCAGGCTCTGTGTCTTTCTTCAAGGAAGACTTCGTTTCAGGTAAACGCAGTCACTTTTCACCTCAAACGAAGCTACATTGTTCACAAAGCCCACACGTTTCTCGCTCTTAACTGAAAAGAATTGGATGTTAGAGGACCTGTGGTTTGTATCAGTTTCAGAAACAGAGTTGAACTAGATATGGTCCGTGTGTAGGAAACACAGTTCTTTTGTTATGAGCACACTCACGTTTCCCTCTGTATTAGAGACTCTAGAAGGCAAGAGCGTGCTTCTTGCTCTAAAGCAGAGTGTGTTTCATGGATGAGAACTGTGCCATGTGTTTCCCTTCAGAAACGGAGTTAAATGACAGGCTCTGTGTCTTTCTTCAAGGAAGACTTCGTTTCAGGTAAACACAGTCACTTTTCACCTCAAACGAAGCTACATTGTTCAAGAAGCCCACAAGTTTCTCGCTCTTAACTGAAAAGCATTGGATGTTAGAGGACCTGTGGTTTGTATCAGTTTCAGAAACAGAGTTGAACTAGATATGTTCTGTGTGTGTGGGAAACACAGTTCTTTTGTTCTGAGCACACTCACGTTTCCCTCTGTATTAGAGACTCTAGAAAGCAAGAGCGTGCTTCTTGCTCTAAAACAGAATGTGTTTCATGGATGAGGACTGTGCCGTGTGTTTACCTTCAGAAACTGAGTTAAATCCCAGAAGTGTGTCTTCCTACAAGCAAGACTTCGTTTCAAGTAAACGCAATCACTTTTCACGTCAATCGAAGCTACATTGTTCACGAAGCTCACCCGTTTCTCGCTTTTAACTGAAAAGCATTGGATGTAAGACGACCTGTGGTTTGTATCAGTTTCAGAAACAGAGTTGAACAGGATGTGGTCCGTGTGTGTAGGAAACACAGTTCTTTTGTTCTGAGCACAGTCACGTTTCCCTCTGTATTAGAGAATCTAGAAAGCAAGAGCGTGCTTCTTGCTCTAAAGCAGAGTGTGTTTCATGGATGAGAACTGTGCCTTGTGTTTCCCTTCAGAAACGGAGTTCAATGCCAGGCTCTTTGTCTTTCTTCAAGCAAGACTTCGTTTCATGTAAACGCAGTCACTTTTCAGCTCAAACGAAGCTACATTGTTCACAAAGCTCACACGTATGTCCCTCTTAACTGAAAAGCATTGGATGTTAGAGGACCTGTGGTTTGTATCAGTTTCAGAAACAGAGATGAACTAGATATGGTCCGTGTGTGGAGGAAACACAGTTCTTTTGTTCTGAGCACACTCACGTTTCCCTCTGTATTAGAGACTCTAGAAAGCAAGAGCGTGCTTCTTGCTCTAAAGCAGAGTGTGTTTCATGGATGAGGACTGTGCCTTGTGTTTCCCTTCAGAAACGGAGTTAAATGCCAGAAGTGTGTCTTCCTACAAGCAAAACCACGTTTCAGGTAAACACAGTGACTTTTCATGTCAAACGAAGCTACATTGTTCGCGAAGCTCACCCGTTTCTCGCTCTTAAATGAAAACCATTGGATGTTAGACGACCTTTGGTTTGTATCAGTTTCAGAAACAGAGTTGAACTAGATATGGTCCGTGTGTGGAGGAAACACATTTCTTTTGTTCTGAGCACACTCATGTTTCCCTCTGTGTTAGAGACTCTAGAAAGCAAGAGCGTGCTTCTTGCTCTAAAGCAGAATGTGTTTCATGGATGAGAACTGTGCCGTGTGTTTCCCTTCAGAAACGGAGTTAAATGACAGGCTCTGTGTCCTTCTTCAAGGAAGACTTCGTTTCAGGTAAACACAGTCACTTTTCAACTCAAACGAAGCTACATTTTTCAAGAAGCCCACAAGTTTCTCGCTCTTAACTGAAAAGCATTGGATGTTAGAGGACCTGTGGTTTGTATCAGTTTCAGAAACAGAGTTGAACTAGATATGGTCCGTGTGTAGGAAACACAGTTCTTTTGTTCTGAGCACACTCATGTTTCCCTCTGTATTAGAGACTCTAGAAAGCAATAGCGTGTGTCTTACTCTAAAGCAGAATGTGTTTCATGGATGAGAACTGTGCCGTGTGTTTCCCTTCAGAAACGGAGTGAATGCCAGAAGTGTGTCTTCCTACAAGCAAGACTTCGTTTCAGGTAAACGCAGTCACTTTTCACCTTAAACGAAGCTACATTGTTCACGAAGCTCACACGTTTCTCGCTCTTAACTGAAAAGAATTGGATGTTAGAGGACCTGTGGTTTGTATCAGTTTCAGAAACAGAGTTGAACTAGATATGGTCCGTGTGTGTAGGAAACACAGTTCTTTTGTTCTGAGCACACTCACGTTTCTCTCTGTATTAGAGACTCTAGAAAGCAAGAGAGTGCTTCTTGCTCTAAAGCAGAGTGTGTTTCATTGATGAGAACTGCGCCGTGTGTTTCCCTTCAGAAACGGAGTTAAATGCCAGGCTCTGTGTCTTTCTTCAAGGAAGACTTCGTTTCAGGTAAACGCAGTCACTTTTCAGCTCAAACGAAGCTACATTGTTCACAAAGCTCACACGTTTCTCCCTCTGAACTGAAAAGCATTGGATGTTAGAGGACCTGTGGTTTGTATCAGTTTCAGAAACAGAGTTGAACTAGATATGGTCCGTGTGTGTAGGAAACACAGTTCTTTTGTTCTGAGCACACTAACGTTTCCCTCTGTATTAGAGACTCTAGAAAGCAAAAGCATGCTTCTTGCTCTAAAGCTGAACGTGTTTCATGGATGAGAACTGTGCCGTGTGTTTCCCTTCAGAAACGGAGTTAATGCCAGAAGTGTGACTTCCTACAAGCAAGAATTCGTTTCAGGTAAAGGCAGTCACTTTTCACCTCAAACGAAGCTACATTGTTCACGAAGCTCACATGTTTCTCGCTCTTAACTGAAAAGCATTGGATGTTAGACGACCTGTGGTTTGTATCAGTTTCAGAAACAGAGTTGAACTAGATATGGTCCGTGTCTGGAGGAAACACAGTTCTTTTGTTCTGAGCACACTCACGTTTCCCTCTGTATTAGAGACTGTAGAAAGCAAGAGCGTGCTTCTTGCTCTAAAACAGAATGTGTTTCATGGATGAGGACTGTGTCGTGTGTTTCCCTTCAGATACGGAGTAAAATGCCAGGCTCTGTGTCTTTCTTCAAGGAAGACTTCGTTTCAGGTAAACGCAGTCACTTTTCACCTCAAACGAAGCTACATTGTTCACAAAGCCCACACGTTTCTCGCTCTTAACTGAAAAGAATTGGATGTTAGAGGACCTGTGGTTTGTATCAGTTTCAGAAACAGAGTTGAACTAGATATGGTCCGTGTGTAGGAAACACAGTTCTTTTGTTCTGAGTACACTCACGTTTCCCTCTGTATTAGAGACTCTAGAAAGCAAGAGCGTGCTTCTTGCTCTAAAGCAGAGTGTCTTTCATGGATGAGAACTGTGCCGTGTGTTTCCCTTCAGAAACGGAGTTAAATGACAGGCTCTGTGTCTTTCTTCAATGAAGACTTCTTTTCAGGTAAACACAGTCACTTTTCACCTCAAACGAAGCTACATTGTTCAAGAAGCCCACAAGTTTCTCGCTCTTAACTGAAAAGCATTGGATGTTAGAGGACCTGTGGTTTGTATCAGTTTCAGAAACAGAGTTGAACTAGATATGTTCTGTGTGTGTGGGAAACACAGTTCTTTTGTTCTGAGCACACTCACGTTTCCCTCTGTATTAGAGACTGTAGAAAGCAAGAGCGTGCTTCTTGCTCTAAAACAGAATGTGTTTCATGGATGAGGACTGTGCCGTGTGTTTACCTTCAGAAACTGAGTTAAATCCCAGAAGTGTGTCTTCCTACAAGCAAGACTTCGTTTCAAGTAAACGCAATCACTTTTCACGTCAATCGAAGCTACATTGTTCACGAAGCTCACCCGTTTCTCGCTTTTAACTGAAAAGCATTGGATGTAAGACGACCTGTGGTTTGTATCATTTTCAGAAACAGAGTTGAACAGGATGTGGTCCGTGTGTGTAGGAAACACAGTTCTTTTGTTCTGAGCACACTCACGTTTCCCTCTGTATTAGAGAATCTAGAAAGCAAGAGCGTGCTTCTTGCTCTAAAGCAGAGTGTGTTTCATGGATGAGAACTGTGCCTTGTGTTTCCCTTCAGAAACGGAGTTCAATGCCAGGCTCTTTGTCTTTGTTCAAGCAAGACTTCCTTTCATGTAAACGCAGTCACTTTTCAGCTCAAACGAAGCTACATTGTTCACAAAGCTCACATGTTTATCCCTCTTAACTGAAAAGCATTAGATGTTAGAGGACCTGTGGTTTGTATCAGTTTCGGAAACAGAGTTGAACTAGATATGGTGTGTGTGTGATGGAAACACAGTTCTTTTGTTCTGAGCACACTCACGTTTCCCTCTGTATTAGAGACTCTAGAAAGCAAAAGCATGCTTCTTGCTCTAAAGCTGAACGTGTTTCATGGATGAGAACTGTGCCGTGTGTTTCCCTTCAGAAACGGAGTTAATGCCAGAAGTGTGACTTCCTACAAGCAAGACTTCGTTTCAGGTAAAGTCAGTCACTTTTCACCTCAAACGAAGCTACATTGTTCACGAAGCTCACACGTTTCTCGCTCTTAACTGAAAAGCATTGGATGTTAGACGACCTGTGGTTTGTATCAGTTTCAGAAACAGAGTTGAACTAGATATGGTCCGTGTGTGGAGGAAACACAGTTCTTTTGTTCTGAGCACACTCACGTTTCCCTCTGTATTAGAGACTCTAGAAAGCAAGAGCGTGCTTCTTGCTCTAAAGCAGAGTGTGTTTCATGGATGAGAACTGTGCCGTGTGTTTCCCTTCAGAAACGGAGTTAAATGCCAGGCTCTGTGTCTTTCTTCAAGGAAGACTTCGTTTCAGGTAAACGCAGTCACTTTTCACATCAAACGAAGCTACATTGTTCACAAAGCCCACACGTTTCTCGCTCTTAACTGAAAAGAATTGGATGTTAGAGGACCTGTGGTTTGTATCAGTTTCAGAAACAGAGTTGAACTAGATATGGTCCGTGTGTAGGAAACACAGTTCTTTTGTTCTGAGCACACTCACGTTTCCCTCTGTATTAGAGACTCTAGAAAGCAAAAGCATGCTTCATGCTCTAAAGCTGAACGTGTCATGGATGAGAACTGTGCCGTGTGTTTCCCTTCAGAAACGGAGTTAAATGCCAGGCTCTGTGTCTTTCTTCAAGCAAGACTTCGTTTCAGGTAAACGCAGTCACTTTTCAGCTCAAATGAAGCTACATTGTTCACAAAGCTCACACGTTTCTCCTTCTGAACTGAAAAGCATTGGATGTTAGAGGACCTGTGCTTTTTATCAGTTTCAGAAACAGAGTTGAACTAGATATGGTCCGTGTGTAGGAAACACAGTTCTTTTGTTCTGAGCACACTCACGTTTCCCTCTGTATTAGAGACTCTAGAAAGCAAGAGCGTGCTTCTTGCTCTAAAGCAGAGTGTGTTTCATGGATGAGAACTGTGCCATGTGTTTCCCTTCAGAAACGGAGTTAAATGCCAGGCTCTGTGTCTTTCTTCAAGGAAGACTTCGTTTCAGGTAAACACAGTCACTTTTCACCTCAAACGAAGCTACATTGTTCAAGAAGCCCACAAGTTTCTCGCTCTTAACTGAAAAGCATTGGATGTTAGAGGACCTGTGGTTTATATCAGTTTCAGAAACAGGGTTGAACTAGATATGTTCTGTGTGTGTAGGAAACACAGTTCTTTTGTTCTGAGCACACTCACGTTTCCCTCTGTATTAGAGACTGTAGAAAGCAAGAGCGTGCTTCTTGCTCTAAAACAGAATGTGTTTCATGGATGAGAACTGTGCCGTGTGTTTCCCTTCAGAAACGGAGTGAATGCCAGAAGTGTGTCTTCCTACAAACAATACTTCGTTTCAGGTAAACGCAGTCACTTTTCACCTCAAACGAAGCTACATTGTTCTTGAAGCTCACACGTTTCTCGCTCTTAACTGAAAAGCATTGGATGTTAGAGGACCTGTGGTTTGTATCAGTTTCAGAAACAGAGTTGAACTAGATATGGTCCGTGTGTGTAGGAAACACAGTTCTTTTGTTCTGAGCACACTCACGTTTTCTCTGTATTAGAGACTCTAGAAAGCAAGAGAGAGCTTCTTGCTCTAAAGCAGAGTGTGTTTCATTGATGAGAACTGCGCCGTGTGTTTCCCTTCAGAAACGGAGTTAAATGCCAGGCTCTGTGTCTTTCTTCAAGGAAGACTTGTTTCAGGTAAACGCAGCCACTTTTCAGCTCAAACGAAGCTACATTGTTCACAAAGCTCACACGTTTCTCCCTCTTAACTGAAAAGCATTGCATGTTAGAGGACCTGTGGTTTGTATCATTTTCAGAAACAGAGTTGAACTAGATATGGTCCGTGTGTGTAGGAAACACAGTTCTTTTGTTCTGAGCACACTCACGTTTCGCTCTGTATTAGAGACTTAGAAAGCAAGAGCGTGCTTCTTGCTCTAAAGCAGAGTGTGTTTCATGGATGAGAACTGTGCCGTGTGTTTCCCTTCAGAAACGGAGTTAAATGCCAGGCGTGTGTCTTCCTACAAGCAAGACTTCGTTTAAGGTAAACGCAGTCACTTTTGAGCTCAAATGAAGCTACATTGTTCACGAAGCTCACACGTTTCTCCCTCTTAACTGCAACGCATTGGATGTTAGAGGACCTGTGGTTTGTATCAGTTTCAGAAACAGAGTTGAACTAGATATGGTCCGTGTGTAGGAAACACAGTTCTTTTCTTCTGAGCACACTCACGTTTCCCTCTGTATTAGAGACTCTAGAAAGCAAAAGCATGCTTCTTGCTCTAAAGCAGAACGTGTTTCATGGATGAGAACTGTGTGGTGTGTTTCCATTCAGAAACGGAGTTAATGCCAGAAGTGTGTCTTCCTACAAGCAACACTTCGTTTCAGGTAAACGCAGTCACTCTTCACCTCAAACAAAGCTACATTGTTCACGAAGCTCACACGTTCCTCGCTCTTAACTGAAAAGCATTGGATGTTAGACGACCTGTGGTTTGTATCAGTTTCAGAAACAGAGTTGACCTAGATATGGTCCGTGTTTGTAGGAAACACAGTTCTTTTGTTCTGAGCACACTCACGTTTCCCTCTGTATTAGAGACTCTAGAAAGCAAGAGCGTGCTTCTTGCTCTAAAGCAGAGTGTGTTTGATGGATGAGAACTGTGCCCTGTGTTTCCTTTCAGAAACGGAGTGAAATGCCAGGCGTGTGTCTTCCTACAAGCAAGACTTCTTTTCAGGTAAACGCAGTCACTTTTCAGCTCAAACGAAGCTACATTGTTCACGAAGCTCACACGTTTCTCGCTATTAACTGAAAAGCATTTGATGTTAGAGGACCTGTGGTTTGTATCAGTTTAAAAAACAGAGTTGAACTAGATAAGGTCCATGTGTAGGAAACACAGTTCTTTTGTTCTGAGCACACTCACATTTCCCTCTGTATTAGAGACTCTAGAAAGCAAGAGCGTGCTTCTTGCTCTAAAGCAGATTATGTTTCATGGATGAGAACTGTGCCTTGTGTTTCCCTTCAGAAAAGGAGTTAAATGACAGGCTCTGTGCCTTCCTACAAGCAATACTTTGTTTCAGGTAAACGCAGTCACTTTTCAGCTCAAACGAAGCTACACTGTTCACAAAGCTCACACGTTTCTCCCTCTTAACTGAAAAGCATTGGATGTTAGAGGACCTGTGGTTTGTATCAGTTTCAGAAAGAGAGTTGAACTAGATATGGTCCGTGTGTGGAGGAAACACAGTTCTTTTGTTCTGAGCACACTCACGTTTCCCTCTGTATTAGAGACTCTAGAAAGCAAGAGCTTGCTTCTTGCTCTAAAGCAGAGTGTGTTTCATGGATGAGGACTGTGCCTTGTGTTTCTCTTCAGAAACGGAGTTAAATGCCAGAAGTGTGTCTTCCTACAAGCAAAACCACGTTTCAGGTAAACACAGTGACTTTTCAGGTCAAACGAAGCTACATTGTTCACGAAGCTCACCCGTTTCTCGCTCTTAACTGAAAACCATTGGATGTTAGACGACCTTTGGTTTGTATCAGTTTCAGAAACAGAGTTGAACTAGATATGGTCCGTGTGTAGGAAACACAGTTCTTTTCTTCTGAGCACACTCATGTTTCCCTCTGTATTAGAGACTCTAGAAAGCAAGAGCGTGCTTCTTGCTCTAAAGCAGAGTGTGTTTCATGGATGAGAACTGTGCCGTGTGTTTCTCTTCAGAAACGGAGTTAAATGCCAGGCTCTGTGTCCTTCTTCAAGGAAGACTTCGTTTCAGGTAAACACAGCCACTTTTCACCTCAAACGAAGCTACATTGTTCAAGAAGCCCACAAGTTTCTCGCTCTTAACTGAAAAGCATTGGATGTTAGAGGACCTGTGGTTTATATCAGTTTCAGAAACAGGGTTGAACTAGATATGTTCTGTGTGTGTAGGAAACACAGTTCTTTTGTTCTGAGCACACTCACGTTTCCCTCTGTATTAGAGACTGTAGAAAGCAAGAGCGTGCTTCTTGCTCTAAAACAGAATGTGTTTCATGGATGAGAACTGTGCCGTGTGTTTCCCTTCAGAAACGGAGTGAATGCCAGAAGTGTGTCTTCCTACAAGCAATACTTCGTTTCAGGTAAACGCAGTCACTTTTCACCTCAAACGAAGCTACATTGTTCTCGAAGTTCACACGTTTCTCGCTGTTAACTGAAAAGCATTGGATGTTAGAGGACCTGTGGTTTGTATCAGTTTCAGAAACAGAGTTGAACTAGATATGGTCCGTGTGTGTAGGAAACACAGTTCTTTTGTTCTGAGCACACTCACGTTTCCCTCTGTATTAGAGACTCTAGAAAGCAAAAGCATGCTTCTTGCTCTAAAGCTGAACGTGTTTCATGGATGAGAACTGTGCCGTGTGTTTCCCTTCAGAAACGGAGTTAATGCCAGAAGTGTGACTTCCTACAAGCAAGACTTCGTTTCAGGTAAAGGCAGTCACTTTTCACCTCAAACGAAGCTACATTGTTCACGAAGCTCACACGTTTCTCGCTCTTAACTGAAAAGCACTGGATGTTAGACGACCTGTGGTTTGTATCAGTTTCAGAAACAGAGTTGAACTAGATATGGTCCGTGTGTGGAGGAAACACAGTTCTTATGTTCTGAGCACACTCACGTTTCCCTCTGTATTAGAGACTCTAGAAAGCAAGAGCGTGCTTCTTGCTCTAAAGCAGAGTGTGTTTCATGGATGAGAACTGTGCCGTGTGTTTCCCTTCAGATACGGAGTTAAATGCCAGGCTCTGTGTCTTTCTTCAAGGAAGACTTCGTTTCAGGTAAACGCAGTCACTTTTCACCTCAAACGAAGCTACATTGTTCACAAAGCCCACACGTTTCTCGGTCTTAACTGAAAAGAATTGGATGTTAGAGGACCTGTGGTTTGTATCAGTTTCAGAAACAGAGTTGAACTAGATATGGTCCGTGTGTAGGAAACACAGTTCTTTTGTTCTGAGCACACTCACGTTTCCCTCTCTATTAGAGACTCTAGAAAGCAAAAGCATGCTTCATGCTCTAAAGCTGAACGTGTTTCATGGATGAGAACTGTACCGTGTGTTTCCCTTCAGAAACGGAGTTAAATGCCAGGCTCTGTGTCTTTCTTCAAGCAAGACTTCGTTTCAGGTAAACGCAGTCACTTTTCAGCTCAAACGAAGCTACATTGTTCACAAAGCTCACACGTTTCTCCCTCTGAACTGAAAAGCATTGGATGTTAGAGGACCTGTGCTTTTTATCAGTTTCAGAAACAGAGTTGAACTAGATATGGTCCGTGTGTGTAGGAAACACAGTTCTTTTGTTCTGAGCACACTCACGTTTCCCTCTGTATTAGAGACTCTAGAAAGCAAGAGCGTGCTTCTTGCTCTAAAGCAGAGTTTGTTTCATGGATGAGAACTGTGCCGTGTGTTTCCCTTCAGAAACGGAGTTAAATGCCAGGCTCTGTGTCTTTCTTCAAGGAAGATTTCGTTTCAGGTAAACACAGTCACTTTTCACCTCAAACGAAGCTACATTGTTCAAGAAGCCCACAAGTTTCTCACTCTTAACTGAAAAGCATTGGATGTTAGAGGACCTGTGGTTTGTATCAGTTTCAGAAACAGAGTTGAACTAGATATGTTCTGTGTGTGTAGGAAACACAGTTCTTTTGTTCTGAGCACACTCACGTTTCCCTCTGTATTAGAGACTGTAGAAAGCAAGAGCGTGCTTCTTGCTCTAAAACAGAATGTGTTTCATGGATGAGGAGTGCCGTGTGTTTACCTTCAGAAACTGAGTTAAATCCCAGAAGTGTGTCTTCCTACAAGCAAGACTTCGTTTCAAGTAAACGCAATCACTTTTCACGTCAATCGAAGCTACATTGTTCACGAAGCTCACCCACTTCTCGCTTTTAACTGAAAAGCATTGGATGTAAGACGACCTGTGGTTTGTATCAGTTTCAGAAAGAGAGTTGAACAGGATGTGGTCCGTGTGTGTAGGAAACACAGTTCTTTTGTTCTGAGCACACTCACGTTTCCCTCTGTATTAGAGACTCTAGAAAGCAAGAGCGTGCTTCTTGCTCTAAAGCAGAGTGTGTTTCATGGATGAGAACTGTGCCTTGTGTTTCCCTTCAGAAACGGAGTTCAATGCCAGGCTCTTTGTCTTTCTTCAAGCAAGACTTCGTTTCATGTAAACGCAGACACTTTTCAGCTCAAACGAAGCTACATTGTTCACAAAGCTCACACGTTTCTCCCTCTTAACTGAAAAGCATTGCATGTTAGAGGACCTGTGGTTTGTATCATTTTCAGAAACAGAGTTGAACTAGATATGGTCCGTGTGTGTAGGAAACACAGTTCTTTTGTTCTGAGCACACTCACGTTTCGCTCTGTATTAGAGACTTAGAAAGCAAGAGCGTGCTTCTTGCTCTAAAGCAGAGTGTGTTTAATGGATGAGAACTGTGCCGTGTGTATCCCTTCAGAAATGGAGTTTGTGCCAGGCTCTGTGTCTTTCTTCAAGCAAGACTTCTCTTCACGTAAAGGCAGTCATTTTCACCTCAAACGAAACTACATTGTTCACGAAGCTCACACGTTTCTCGCTCTTAACTGAAAAGCATTGGATGTTAGACGACCTGTGGTTTGTATCAGTTTCAGAAACAGAGATGAACTAGATATGGTCCGTGTGTGTAGGAAACACAGTTCTTTTGTTCTGAGCACACTCACGTTTCCCTCTGTATTAGAGACTCTAGAAAGCAAGAGCGTGCTTCTTGCTCTAAAGCAGAGTGTGTTTCATGGATGAGAACTGTGCCGTGTGTTTCCCTTCAGAAACGGAGTTAAATGCCAGGCGTGTGTCTTCCTACAAGCAAGACTTCGTTTAAGGTAAACGCAGTCACTTTTGAGCTCAAACGAAGCTACATTGTTCACGAAGCTCACACGTTTCTCCCTCTTAACTGCAACGCATTGGATGTTAGAGGACCTGTGGTTTGTATCAGTTTCAGAAACAGAGTTGAACTAGATATGGTCCGTGTGTAGGAAACACAGTTCTTTTCTTCTGAGCACACTCACGTTTCCCTCTGTATTAGAGACTCTAGAAAGCAAAAGCATGCTTCTTGCTCTAAAGCAGAACGTGTTTCATGGATGAGAACTGTGTGGTGTGTTTCCATTCAGAAACGGAGTTAATGCCAGAAGTGTGTCTTCCTACAAGCAACACTTCGTTTCAGGTAAACGCAGTCACTCTTCACCTCAAACAAAGCTACATTGTTCACGAAGCTCACACGTTCCTCGCTCTTAACTGAAAAGCATTGGATGTTAGACGACCTGTGGTTTGCATCAGTTTCAGAAACAGAGTTGAACTAGATATGGTCCGTGTTTGTAGGAAACACAGTTCTTTTGTTCTGAGCACACTCACGTTTCCCTCTGTATTAGAGACTCTAGAAAGCAAGAGCGTGCTTCTTGCTCTAAAGCAGAGTGTGTTTGATGGATGAGAACTGTGCCCTGTGTTTCCTTTCAGAAACGGAGTGAAAAGCCAGGCGTGTGTCTTCCTACAAGCAAGACTTCTTTTCAGGTAAACGCAGTCACTTTTCAGCTCAAACGAAGCTACATTGTTCACGAAGCTCACACGTTTCTCGCTCTTAACTGAAAAGCATTTGATGTTAGAGGACCTGTGGTTTGTATCAGTTTAAAAAACAGAGTTGAACTAGATATGGTCCGTGTGTAGGAAACACAGTTCTTTTGTTCTGAGCACACTCACATTTCCCTCTGTATTAGAGACTCTAGAAAGCAAGAGCGTGCTTCTTGCTCTAAAGCAGATTATGTTTCATGGATGAGAACTGTGCCTTGTGTTTCCCTTCAGAAAAGGAGTTAAATGACAGGCTCTGTGCCTTCCTACAAGCAATACTTTGTTTCAGTTAAACGCAGTCACTTTTCAGCTCAAACGAAGCTACATTTTTCAAGAAGCCCACAAGTTTCTCGCTCTTAACTGAAAAGCATTGGATGTTAGAGGACCTGTGGTTTGTATCAGTTTCAGAAACAGAGTTGAACTAGATATGGTCCGTGTTTGTAGGAAACACAGTTCTTTTGTTCTGCGCACACTCATGTTTCCCTCTGTATTAGAGACTCTAGAAAGCAATAGCGTGTGTCTTACTCTAAAGCAGAATGTGTTTCATGGATGAGAACTGTGCCGTGTGTTTCCCTTCAGAAACGGAGTGAATGCCAGAAGTGTGTCTTCCTACAAGCAAGACTTCGTTTCAGGTAAACGCAGTCACTTTTCACCTCAAACGAAGCTACATTGTTCACGAAGCTCACACGTTTCTCGCTCTTAACTGAAAAGCATTGGATGTTAGAGGACCTGTGGTTTGTATCAGTTTCAGAAACAGAGTTGAACTAGATATGGTCCGTGTGTGTAGGAAACACAGTTCTTTTGTTCTGAGCACACTCACGTTTCCCTCTGTATTAGAGACTCTAGAAAGCAAGAGAGTGCTTCTTGCTCTAAAGCAGAGTGTTTTTCATTGATGAGAACTGTGCCGTGTGTTTCCCTTCAGAAACGGAGTTAAATGCCAGGCTCTGTGTCTTTCTTCAAGGAAGACATCGTTTCAGGTAAACGCAGTCACTTTTCAGCTCAAACGAAGCTACATTGTTCACAAACCTCACACGTTTCTCCCTCTGCACTGAAAAGCATTGGATGTTAGAGGACCTGTGGTTTGTATCAGTTTCAGAAACAGAGTTGAACTAGATATGGTCCGTGTGTAGGAAACACAGTTCTTTTGTTCTGAGCACACTCACGTTTCCCTCTGTATTAGAGACTCTAGAAAGCAAAAGCATGCTTCTTGCTCTAAAGCTGAACGTGTTTCATGGATGAGAACTGTGCCGTGTGTTTCCCTTCAGAAACGGAGTTAATGCCAGAAGTGTGACTTCCTACAAGCAAGACTTCGTTTCAGGTAAAGGCAGTCACTTTTCACCTCAAACGAAGCTACATTGTTCACGAAGCTCACACGTTTCTCGCTCTTAACTGAAAAGCATTGGATGTTAGATGACCTGTTGTTTGTATCAGTTTCAGAAACAGAGTTGAACTAGATATGGTCCGTGTGTGCAGGAAACACAGTTCTTTTGTTCTGAGCACACTCACGTTTCCCTCTGTATTAGAGACTCTAGAAAGCAAGAGCGTGCTTCTTGCTCTAAAGCAGAGTGTGTTTCATGGATGAGAACTGTGCCGTGTGTTTCCCTTCAGATACGGAGTTAAATGCCAGGCTCTTTGTCTTTCTTCAAGGAAGACATCGTTTCAGGTAAACGCAGTCACTTTTCAGCTCAAACGAATCTACATTGTTCACAAACCTCACACGTTTCTCCCTCTGAACTGAAAAGCATTGGATGTTAGAGGACCTGTGGTTTGTATCAGTTTCAGAAACAGAGTTGAACTAGGTATGGTCCGTGTGTGTAGGAAACACAGCTCTTTTGTTCTGAGCACACTCACGTTTCCCTCTGTATTAGAGACTCTAGAAAGCAAAAGCATGCTTCTTGCTCTAAAGCTGAACGTGTTTCATGGATGAGAACTGTGCCGTGTGTTTCCCTTCAGAAACGGAGTTAATGCCAGAAGTGTGACTTCCTACAAGCAAGACTTCGTGTCAGGTAAAGGCAGTCACTTTTCACCTCAAACGAAGCTACATTGTTCACGAAGCTCACACGTTTCTCGCTCTTAACTGAAAAGCATTGGATGTTAGACGACCTGTTGTTTGTATCAGTTTCATAAACAGAGTTGAACTAGATATGGTCCGTGTTTGTAGGAAACACAGTTCTTTTGTTCTGAGCACACTCACGTTTCCCTCTGTATTAGAGACTCTAGAAAGCAAGAGCGTGCTTCTTGCTCTAAAGCAGAGTGTGTTTCATGGATGAGAACTGTGCCGTGTGTTTCCCTTCAGAAACGGAGTTAAATGCCAGGCTCTGTGTCTTTCTTCAAGGAAGACTTCGTTTCAGGTAAACACAGTCACTTTTCACCTCAAACGAAGCTACATTGTTCAAGAAGCCCACAAGTTTCTCGCTCTTAACTGAAAAGCATTGGATGTTAGAGGACCTGTGGTTTGTATCAGTTTAAAAAACAGAGTTGAAATAGATATGGTCCGTGTGTAGGAAACACAGTTCTTTTGTTCTGAGCACACTCACGTTTCCCTCTGTATTAGAGACTCTAGAAAGCAAGAGCTTGCTTCTTGCTCTAAAGCAGAGTGTGTTTCATGGATGAGGACTGTGCCTTGTGTTTCCCTTCAGAAACGGAGTTAAATGCCAGAAGTGTGTCTTCCTACAAGCAAAACCACGTTTCAGGTAAACACAGTGACTTTTCACGTCAAACGAAGCTACATTGTTCACGAAGCTCACCCGTTTCTCGCTCTTAACTGAAAACCATTGGATGTTAGACGACCTTTGGTTTGTATCAGTTTCAGTAACAGAGTTGAACTAGATATGGTCCGTGTGTAGGAAACACAGTTCTTTTGTTCTGAGCACACTCATGTTTCCCTCTGTATTAGAGACTCTAGAAAGCAAGAGCGTGCTTCTTGCTCTAAAGCACAGTGTGTTTCATGGATGAGAACTGTACCGTGTGTTTCCCTTCAGAAACGGAGTTAAATGCCAGGCTCTGTGTCCTTCTTCAAGGAAGACTTCGTTTCAGGTAAACACAGTCACTTTTCAACTCAAACGAAGCTACATTTTTCAAGAAACCCACAAGTTTCTCGCTCTTAACTGAAAAGCATTGGATGTTAGAGGACCTGTGGTTTGTATCAGTTTCAGAAACAGAGTTGAACTAGATATGGTCCGTGTGTAGGAAACACAGTTCTTTTGTTCTGCGCACACTCATGTTTCCCTCTGTATTAGAGACTCTAGAAAGCAATAGCGTGCGTCTTACTCTAAAGCAGAATGTGTTTCATGGATGAGAACTGTGCCGTGTGTTTCCCTTCAGAAACGGAGTGAATGCCAGAAGTGTGTCTTCCTACAAGCAAGACTTCGTTTCAGGTAAACGCAGTCACTTTTCACCTCAAACGAAGCTACATTGTTCACGAAGCTCACACGTTTCTCGCTCTTAACTGAAAAGCATTGGATGTTAGAGGACCTGTGGTTTGTATCAGTTTCAGAAACAGAGTTGAACTAGATATGGTCCGTGTGTGTAGGAAACACAGTTCTTTTGTTCTGAGCACACACACGTTTCCCTCTGTATTAGAGACTCTAGAAAGCAAGAGAGTGCTTCTTGCTCTAAAGCAGAGTGTTTTTCATTGATGAGAACTGTGCCGTGTGTTTCCCTTCAGAAACGGAGTTAAATGCCAGGCTCTGTGTCTTTCTTCAAGGAAGACATCGTTTCAGGTAAACGCAGTCACTTTTCAGCTCAAACGAAGCTACATTGTTCACAAACCTCACACGTTTCTCCCTCTGCACTGAAAAGCATTGGATGTTAGAGGACCTGTGGTTTGTATCAGTTTCAGAAACAGAGTTGAACTAGATATGGTCCGTGTGTAGGAAACACAGTTCTTTTGTTCTGAGCACACTCACGTTTCCCTCTGTATTAGAGACTCTAGAAAGCAAAAGCATGCTTCTTGCTCTAAAGCTGAACGTGTTTCATGGATGAGAACTGTGCCGTGTGTTTCCCTTCAGAAACGGAGTTAATGCCAGAAGTGTGACTTCCTACAAGCAAGACTTCGTTTCAGGTAAAGGCAGTCACTTTTCACCTCAAACGAAGCTACATTGTTCACGAAGCTCACACGTTTCTCGCTCTTAACTGAAAAGCATTGGATGTTAGATGACCTGTTGTTTGTATCAGTTTCAGAAACAGAGTTGAACTAGATATGGTCCGTGTGTGCAGGAAACACAGTTCTTTTGTTCTGAGCACACTCACGTTTCCCTCTGTATTAGAGACTCTAGAAAGCAAGAGCGTGCTTCTTGCTCTAAAGCAGAGTGTGTTTCATGGATGAGAACTGTGCCGTGTGTTTCCCTTCAGATACGGAGTTAAATGCCAGGCTCTGTGTCTTTCTTCAAGGAAGACTTCGTTTCAGGTAAACGCAGTCACTTTTCACCTCAAACGAAGCTACAATGTTCACAAAGCCCACACGTTTCTCGCTCTTAACTGAAAAGAATTGGATGTTAGAGGACCTGTGGTTTGTATCAGTTTCAGAAACAGAGTTGAACTAGATATGGTCCGTGTGTAGGAAACACAGTTCTTTTGTTCTGAGCACACTCACGTTTCCCTCTGTATTAGAGACTCTAGAAAGCAAAAGCATGCTTCTTGCTCTAAAGCTGAACGTGTTTCATGGATGAGAACTGTGCCGTGTGTTTCCCTTCAGAAACGGAGTTAATGCCAGAAGTGTGACTTCCTACAAGCAAGACTTCGTTTCAGGTAAAGGCAGTCACTTTTCACCTCAAAAGAAGCTACATTGTTCACGAAGCTCACACGTTTCTCGCTCTTAACTGAAAAGCATTGGATGTTAGATGACCTGTTGTTTGTATCAGTTTCAGAAACAGAGTTGAATTAGATATGGTCCGTGTGTGCAGGAAACACAGTTCTTTTGTTCTGAGCACACTCACGTTTCCCTCTGTATTAGAGACTCTAGAAAGCAAGAGCGTGCTTCTTGCTCTAAAGCAGAGTGTGTTTCATGGATGAGAACTGTGCCGTGTGTTTCCCTTCAGATACGGAGTTAAATGCCAGGCTCTGTGTCTTTCTTCAAGGAAGACTTCGTTTCAGGTAAACGCAGTCACTTTTCACCTCAAACGAAGCTACATTGTTCACAAAGCCCACACGTTTCTCGCTCTTAACTGAAAAGAATTGGATGTTAGAGGACCTGTGGTTTGTATCAGTTTCAGAAACAGAGTTGAACTAGATATGGTCCGTGTGTAGGAAACACAGTTCTTTTGTTCTGAGCACACTCACGTTTCCCTCTGTATTAGAGACTCTAGAAAGCAAAAGCATGCTTCTTGCTCTAAAGCTGAACGTGTTTCATGGATGAGAACTGTGCCGTGTGTTTCCCTTCAGAAACGGAGTTAAATGCCAGGCTCTGTGTCTTTCTTCAAGCAAGACTTCGTTTCAGGTAAACGCAGTCACTTTTCAGCTCAAACGAAGCTACATTGTTCACAAAGCTCACACGTTTCTCCCTCTGAACTGAAAAGCATTGGATGTTAGAGGACCTGTGGTTTGTATCAGTTTCAGAAACAGAGTTGAACTAGATATGGTCCGTGTTTGTAGGAAACACAGTTCTTTTGTTCTGAGCACACTCACGTTTCCCTCTGTATTAGAGACTCTAGAAAGCAAGAGCGTGCTTCTTGCTCTAAAGCAGAGTGTGTTTCATGGATGAGAACTGTGCCGTGTGTTTCCCTTCAGAAACGGAGTTAAATGCCAGGCTCTGTGTCTTTCTTCAAGGAAGACATCGTTTCAGGTAAACGCAGTCACTTTTCAGCTCAAACGAAGCTACATTGTTCACAAAACTCACACGTTTCTCCCTCTGCACTGAAAAGCATTGGATGTTAGAGGACCTGTGGTTTGTATCAGTTTCAGAAACAGAGTTGAACTAGATATGGTCCGTGTGTAGGAAACACAGTTCCTTTGTTCTGAGCACACTCACGCTTCCCTCTGTATTAGAGACTCTAGAAAGCAAAAGCATGCTTCTTGCTCTAAAGCTGAACGTGTTTCATGGATGAGAACTGTGCCGTGTGTTTCCCTTCAGAAACGGAGTTAATGCCAGAAGTGTGACTTCCTACAAGCAAGACTTCGTTTCAGGTAAAGGCAGTCACTTTTCACCTCAAACGAAGCTACATTGTTCACGAAGCTCACACGTTTCTCGCTCTTAACTGAAAAGCATTGGATGTTAGATGACCTGTTGTTTGTATCAGTTTCAGAAACAGAGTTGAACTAGATATGGTCCGTGTGTGCAGGAAACACAGTTCTTTTGTTCTGAGCACACTCACGTTTCCCTCTGTATTAGAGACTCTAGAAAGCAAGAGCGTGCTTCTTGCTCTAAAGCAGAGTGTGTTTCATGGATGAGAACTGTGCCGTGTGTTTCCCTTCAGATACGGAGTTAAATGCCAGGCTCTGTGTCTTTCTTCAAGGAAGACTTCGTTTCAGGTAAACACAGTCACTTTTCACCTCAAACGAAGCTACATTGTTCACAAAGCCCACACGTTTCTCGCTCTTAACTGAAAAGAATTGGATGTTAGAGGACCTGTGGTTTGTATCAGTTTCAGAAACAGAGTTGAACTAGATATGGTCCGTGTGTAGGAAACACAGTTCTTTTGTTCTGAGCACACTCATGTTTCCCTCTGTATTAGAGACTCTAGAAAGCAAGAGCGTGCGTCTTGCTCTAAAGCAGAATGTGTTTCATGGATGAGAACTGTGCCGTGTGTTTCCCTTCAGAAACAGAGTGAATGCCAGAAGTGTGTCTTCCTACAAGCGAGACTTCGATTCAGGAAAACGCAGTCACTTTTCAGCTCAAACGAAACTACATTGTTCACGAAGCTCACACGGTTCTCGCTCTTAACTGAAAAGCATTGGATGTTAGAGGACCTGTGGTTTGTATCAGTTTCAGAAACAGAGTTGAACTAGATATGGTCCGTGTGCGGAGGAACCACAGTTCTTTTGTTCTGAGCACACTCACGTTTCCCTCTGTATTAGAGACTCTAGAAAGCAAGAGCGTGCTTCTTGCTCTAAAGCAGATTATGTTTCATGGATGAGAACTGTGCCATGTGTTTCCTTTCAGAAACGGAGTTAAATGACAGGCTCTGTGGCTTCCTACAAGCAAGACTTAGTTTCAGGTAAACGCAGTCACTTTTCAGCTCAAACGAAGCTACATTGTTCATAAATCTCACACGTTTCTCGCTCTTAACTGAAAAGCATTGGATGTTAGAGGACATGTGGTTTGTATCAGTTTCAGAAACAGAGTTTAACTAGATACGGTCCCTGTGTAGGAAAAACAGTTCTTTTGTTCTGAGCACACTCACGTTTCCCTCTGTATTAGAGACTCTAGAAAGCAAGAGCGTGCTTCTTGCTCTAAAGCAGAGTGTGTTTCACGGATGAGGACTGTGCCTTGTGTTTCCCTTCAGAAACGGAGTTAAATGCCAGAAGTGTGTCTTCCTACAAGCAAAACCACGTTTCAGGTAAACACAGTGACTTTTCACGTCAAACGAAGCTACATTGTTCACGAAGCTCACCCGTTTCTCGCTCTTAACTGAAAACCATTGGATGTTAGACGACCTTTGGTTTGTATCAGTTTCAGAAACAGAGTTGAACTAGATATGGTCCGTGTGTAGGAAACACAGTTCTTTTCTTCTGAGCACACTCATGTTTCCCTCTGTATTAGAGACTCTAGAAAGCAATAGCGTGCGTCTTGCTCTAAAGCAGAATGTGTTTCATGGATGAGAACTGTGCAGTGTGTTTCCCTTCAGAAACGGAATGAATGGCAGAAGTGTGTCTTCCTACAAGCAAGACTTCGTTTCAGGTAAACGCAGTCACTTTTCACCTCAAACGAAGCTACATTGTTCACTAAGCTCACACGTTTCTCGCTCTTAACTGAAAAGCATTGCATGTTAGAGGACCTGTGGTTTGTATCATTTTCAGAAAGAGAGTTGAACTAGATATGGTCCGTGTGTGTAGGAAACACAGTTCTTTTGTTCTGAGCACACTCACGTTTCCCTCTGTATTAGAGACTCCTGAAAGCAAGAGCGTGCTTCTTGCTCTAAAGCAGAGTGTGTTTCATTGATGAGAACTGTGCCGTGTGTTTCCCTTCAGAAACGTAGTTAAATGCCAGGCTCTGTGTCTTTCTTCAAGCAAGACTTCGTTTCAGGTAAACGCAGTCACTTTTCAGCTCAAACGAAGCTACATTGTTCACAAAGCTCACACGTTTCTCCCTCTGAACTGAAAAGCATTGGATGTTAGAGGACCTGTGGTTTGTATCAGTTTCAGAAACAGAGTTGAACTAGGTATGGTCCGTGTGTGTAGGAAACACAGCTCTTTTGTTCTGAGCACACTCACGTTTCCCTCTGTATTAGAGACTCTAGAAAGCAAAAGCATGCTTCTTGCTCTAAAGCTGAACGTGTTTCATGGATGAGAACTGTGCCGTGTGTTTCCCTTCAGAAACGGAGTTAATGCCAGAAGTGTGACTTCCTACAAGCAAGACTTCGTGTCAGGTAAAGGCAGTCACTTTTCACCTCAAACGAAGCTACATTGTTCACGAAGCTCACACGTTTCTCGCTCTTAACTGAAAAGCATTGGATGTTAGACGACCTGTTGTTTGTATCAGTTTCATAAACAGAGTTGAACTAGATATGGTCCGTGTTAGTAGGAAACACAGTTCTTTTGTTCTGAGCACACTCACGTTTCCCTCTGTATTAGAGACTCTAGAAAGCAAGAGCGTGCTTCTTGCTCTAAAGCAGAGTGTGTTTCATGGATGAGAACTGTGCCGTGTGTTTCCCTTCAGAAACGGAGTTAAATGCCAGGCTCTGTGTCTTTCTTCAAGGAAGACTTCGTTTCAGGTAAACACAGTCACTTTTCACCTCAAACGAAGCTACATTGTTCAAGAAGCCCACAAGTTTCTCGCTCTTAACTGAAAAGCATTGGATGTTAGAGGACCTGTGGTTTGTATCAGTTTAAAAAACAGAGTTGAAATAGATATGGTCCGTGTGTAGGAAACACAGTTCTTTTGTTCTGAGCACACTCACGTTTCCCTCTGTATTAGAGACTCTAGAAAGCAAGAGCTTGCTTCTTGCTCTAAAGCAGAGTGTGTTTCATGGATGAGGACTGTGCCTTGTGTTTCCCTTCAGAAACGGAGTTAAATGCCAGAAGTGTGTCTTCCTACAAGCAAAACCACGTTTCAGGTAAACACAGTGACTTTTCACGTCAAACGAAGCTACATTGTTCACGAAGCTCACCCGTTTCTCGCTCTTAACTGAAAACCATTGGATGTTAGACGACCTTTGGTTTGTATCAGTTTCAGTAACAGAGTTGAACTAGATATGGTCCGTGTGTAGGAAACACAGTTCTTTTGTTCTGAGCACACTCATGTTTCCCTCTGTATTAGAGACTCTAGAAAGCAAGAGCGTGCTTCTTGCTCTAAAGCACAGTGTGTTTCATGGATGAGAACTGTACCGTGTGTTTCCCTTCAGAAACGGAGTTAAATGCCAGGCTCTGTGTCCTTCTTCAAGGAAGACTTCGTTTCAGGTAAACACAGTCACTTTTCAACTCAAACGAAGCTACATTTTTCAAGAAACCCACAAGTTTCTCGCTCTTAACTGAAAAGCATTGGATGTTAGAGGACCTGTGGTTTGTATCAGTTTCAGAAACAGAGTTGAACTAGATATGGTCCGTGTGTAGGAAACACAGTTCTTTTGTTCTGCGCACACTCATGTTTCCCTCTGTATTAGAGACTCTAGAAAGCAATAGCGTGCGTCTTACTCTAAAGCAGAATGTGTTTCATGGATGAGAACTGTGCCGTGTGTTTCCCTTCAGAAACGGAGTGAATGCCAGAAGTGTGTCTTCCTACAAGCAAGACTTCGTTTCAGGTAAACGCAGTCACTTTTCACCTCAAACGAAGCTACATTGTTCACGAAGCTCACACGTTTCTCGCTCTTAACTGAAAAGCATTGGATGTTAGAGGACCTGTGGTTTGTATCAGTTTCAGAAACAGAGTTGAACTAGATATGGTCCGTGTGTGTAGGAAACACAGTTCTTTTGTTCTGAGCACACACACGTTTCCCTCTGTATTAGAGACTCTAGAAAGCAAGAGAGTGCTTCTTGCTCTAAAGCAGAGTGTTTTTCATTGATGAGAACTGTGCCGTGTGTTTCCCTTCAGAAACGGAGTTAAATGCCAGGCTCTGTGTCTTTCTTCAAGGAAGACATCGTTTCAGGTAAACGCAGTCACTTTTCAGCTCAAACGAAGCTACATTGTTCACAAACCTCACACGTTTCTCCCTCTGCACTGAAAAGCATTGGATGTTAGAGGACCTGTGGTTTGTATCAGTTTCAGAAACAGAGTTGAACTAGATATGGTCCGTGTGTAGGAAACACAGTTCTTTTGTTCTGAGCACACTCACGTTTCCCTCTGTATTAGAGACTCTAGAAAGCAAAAGCATGCTTCTTGCTCTAAAGCTGAACGTGTTTCATGGATGAGAACTGTGCCGTGTGTTTCCCTTCAGAAACGGAGTTAATGCCAGAAGTGTGACTTCCTACAAGCAAGACTTCGTTTCAGGTAAAGGCAGTCACTTTTCACCTCAAACGAAGCTACATTGTTCACGAAGCTCACACGTTTCTCGCTCTTAACTGAAAAGCATTGGATGTTAGATGACCTGTTGTTTGTATCAGTTTCAGAAACAGAGTTGAACTAGATATGGTCCGTGTGTGCAGGAAACACAGTTCTTTTGTTCTGAGCACACTCACGTTTCCCTCTGTATTAGAGACTCTAGAAAGCAAGAGCGTGCTTCTTGCTCTAAAGCAGAGTGTGTTTCATGGATGAGAACTGTGCCGTGTGTTTCCCTTCAGATACGGAGTTAAATGCCAGGCTCTGTGTCTTTCTTCAAGGAAGACTTCGTTTCAGGTAAACGCAGTCACTTTTCACCTCAAACGAAGCTACAATGTTCACAAAGCCCACACGTTTCTCGCTCTTAACTGAAAAGAATTGGATGTTAGAGGACCTGTGGTTTGTATCAGTTTCAGAAACAGAGTTGAACTAGATATGGTCCGTGTGTAGGAAACACAGTTCTTTTGTTCTGAGCACACTCACGTTTCCCTCTGTATTAGAGACTCTAGAAAGCAAAAGCATGCTTCTTGCTCTAAAGCTGAACGTGTTTCATGGATGAGAACTGTGCCGTGTGTTTCCCTTCAGAAACGGAGTTAATGCCAGAAGTGTGACTTCCTACAAGCAAGACTTCGTTTCAGGTAAAGGCAGTCACTTTTCACCTCAAAAGAAGCTACATTGTTCACGAAGCTCACACGTTTCTCGCTCTTAACTGAAAAGCATTGGATGTTAGATGACCTGTTGTTTGTATCAGTTTCAGAAACAGAGTTGAATTAGATATGGTCCGTGTGTGCAGGAAACACAGTTCTTTTGTTCTGAGCACACTCACGTTTCCCTCTGTATTAGAGACTCTAGAAAGCAAGAGCGTGCTTCTTGCTCTAAAGCAGAGTGTGTTTCATGGATGAGAACTGTGCCGTGTGTTTCCCTTCAGATACGGAGTTAAATGCCAGGCTCTGTGTCTTTCTTCAAGGAAGACTTCGTTTCAGGTAAACGCAGTCACTTTTCACCTCAAACGAAGCTACATTGTTCACAAAGCCCACACGTTTCTCGCTCTTAACTGAAAAGAATTGGATGTTAGAGGACCTGTGGTTTGTATCAGTTTCAGAAACAGAGTTGAACTAGATATGGTCCGTGTGTAGGAAACACAGTTCTTTTGTTCTGAGCACACTCACGTTTCCCTCTGTATTAGAGACTCTAGAAAGCAAAAGCATGCTTCTTGCTCTAAAGCTGAACGTGTTTCATGGATGAGAACTGTGCCGTGTGTTTCCCTTCAGAAACGGAGTTAAATGCCAGGCTCTGTGTCTTTCTTCAAGCAAGACTTCGTTTCAGGTAAACGCAGTCACTTTTCAGCTCAAACGAAGCTACATTGTTCACAAAGCTCACACGTTTCTCCCTCTGAACTGAAAAGCATTGGATGTTAGAGGACCTGTGGTTTGTATCAGTTTCAGAAACAGAGTTGAACTAGATATGGTCCGTGTTTGTAGGAAACACAGTTCTTTTGTTCTGAGCACACTCACGTTTCCCTCTGTATTAGAGACTCTAGAAAGCAAGAGCGTGCTTCTTGCTCTAAAGCAGAGTGTGTTTCATGGATGAGAACTGTGCCGTGTGTTTCCCTTCAGAAACGGAGTTAAATGCCAGGCTCTGTGTCTTTCTTCAAGGAAGACATCGTTTCAGGTAAACGCAGTCACTTTTCAGCTCAAACGAAGCTACATTGTTCACAAACCTCACACGTTTCTCCCTCTGCACTGAAAAGCATTGGATGTTAGAGGACCTGTGGTTTGTATCAGTTTCAGAAACAGAGTTGAACTAGATATGGTCCGTGTGTAGGAAACACAGTTCCTTTGTTCTGAGCACACTCACGCTTCCCTCTGTATTAGAGACTCTAGAAAGCAAAAGCATGCTTCTTGCTCTAAAGCTGAACGTGTTTCATGGATGAGAACTGTGCCGTGTGTTTCCCTTCAGAAACGGAGTTAATGCCAGAAGTGTGACTTCCTACAAGCAAGACTTCGTTTCAGGTAAAGGCAGTCACTTTTCACCTCAAACGAAGCTACATTGTTCACGAAGCTCACACGTTTCTCGCTCTTAACTGAAAAGAATTGGATGTTAGAGGACCTGTGGTTTGTATCAGTTTCAGAAACAGAGTTGAACTAGATATGGTCCGTGTGTAGGAAACACAGTTCTTTTGTTCTGAGCACACTCATGTTTCCCTCTGTATTAGAGACTCTAGAAAGCAAGAGCGTGCGTCTTGCTCTAAAGCAGAATGTGTTTCATGGATGAGAACTGTGCCGTGTGTTTCCCTTCAGAAACAGAGTGAATGCCAGAAGTGTGTCTTCCTACAAGCGAGACTTCGATTCAGGAAAACGCAGTCACTTTTCAGCTCAAACGAAACTACATTGTTCACGAAGCTCACACGGTTCTCGCTCTTAACTGAAAAGCATTGGATGTTAGAGGACCTGTGGTTTGTATCAGTTTCAGAAACAGAGTTGAACTAGATATGGTCCGTGTGCGGAGGAACCACAGTTCTTTTGTTCTGAGCACACTCACGTTTCCCTCTGTATTAGAGACTCTAGAAAGCAAGAGCGTGCTTCTTGCTCTAAAGCAGATTATGTTTCATGGATGAGAACTGTGCCATGTGTTTCCTTTCAGAAACGGAGTTAAATGACAGGCTCTGTGGCTTCCTACAAGCAAGACTTAGTTTCAGGTAAACGCAGTCACTTTTCAGCTCAAACGAAGCTACATTGTTCATAAATCTCACACGTTTCTCGCTCTTAACTGAAAAGCATTGGATGTTAGAGGACATGTGGTTTGTATCAGTTTCAGAAACAGAGTTTAACTAGATACGGTCCCTGTGTAGGAAAAACAGTTCTTTTGTTCTGAGCACACTCACGTTTCCCTCTGTATTAGAGACTCTAGAAAGCAAGAGCGTGCTTCTTGCTCTAAAGCAGAGTGTGTTTCACGGATGAGGACTGTGCCTTGTGTTTCCCTTCAGAAACGGAGTTAAATGCCAGAAGTGTGTCTTCCTACAAGCAAAACCACGTTTCAGGTAAACACAGTGACTTTTCACGTCAAACGAAGCTACATTGTTCACGAAGCTCACCCGTTTCTCGCTCTTAACTGAAAACCATTGGATGTTAGACGACCTTTGGTTTGTATCAGTTTCAGAAACAGAGTTGAACTAGATATGGTCCGTGTGTAGGAAACACAGTTCTTTTCTTCTGAGCACACTCATGTTTCCCTCTGTATTAGAGACTCTAGAAAGCAATAGCGTGCGTCTTGCTCTAAAGCAGAATGTGTTTCATGGATGAGAACTGTGCAGTGTGTTTCCCTTCAGAAACGGAATGAATGGCAGAAGTGTGTCTTCCTACAAGCAAGACTTCGTTTCAGGTAAACGCAGTCACTTTTCACCTCAAACGAAGCTACATTGTTCACTAAGCTCACACGTTTCTCGCTCTTAACTGAAAAGCATTGCATGTTAGAGGACCTGTGGTTTGTATCATTTTCAGAAAGAGAGTTGAACTAGATATGGTCCGTGTGTGTAGGAAACACAGTTCTTTTGTTCTGAGCACACTCACGTTTCCCTCTGTATTAGAGACTCCTGAAAGCAAGAGCGTGCTTCTTGCTCTAAAGCAGAGTGTGTTTCATTGATGAGAACTGTGCCGTGTGTTTCCCTTCAGAAACGTAGTTAAATGCCAGGCTCTGTGTCTTTCTTCAAGCAAGACTTCGTTTCAGGTAAACGCAGTCACTTTTCAGCTCAAACGAAGCTACATTGTTCACAAAGCTCACATGTTTCTCCCTCTGAACTGAAAAGCATTGGATGTTAGAGGACCTGTGGTTTGTATCAGTTTCAGAAACAGAGTTGAACTAGATATGGTCCGTGTGTGTAGGAAACACAGTTCTTTTGTTCTGAGCACACTCACGTTTCCCTCTGTATTAGAGACTCTAGAAAGCAAAAGCATGCTTCTTGCTCTAAAGCTGAACGTGTTTCATGGAGGAGAACTGTGCCGCGAGTTTCCCTTCAGAAACGGAGTTAATGCCAGAAATGTGACTTCCTACAAGCAAGACTTCGTTTCAGGTAAAGGCAGTCACTTTACACCTCAAACGAAGCTACATTGTTCACGAAGCTCACACGTTTCTCGCTCTTAACTGAAAAGCATTGGATGTTAGACGACCTGTGGTTTGTATCAGTTTCAGAAACAGAGTTGAACTAGATATGGCCCGCGTGTGTAGGAAACACAATTCTTTTGTTCTGAGCACACTCACGTTTCCCTCTGTATTAGAGACTCTAGAAAGCAAGAGCTTGCCTCTTGCTCTAAAGCAGAGTGTGTTTCATGGATGGGAAATGTGCCGTGTGTTTCCCTTCAGAAACGGAGTTAAATGCCAGGCGTGTGTCTTCCTACAAGCAAGACTTCGTTTCAGGTAAACGCAGTCACTTTTCAGCAGAAACGAAGCTACATTGTTCACGAAGCTCACACGGTTCTCGCTCTTAACTGAAAAGCATTGGATGTTAGAGGACCTGTAGTTTGTATCAGTTTCAGAAACAGAGTTGAACTAGTTATGGTCCGTGTGTAGGAAACACAGTTCTTTTGTTCTGAGCACACTCACGTTTCCCTCTGTATTAGAGACTCCTGAAAGCAAGAGCGTGCTTCTTGGTGTAAAGCAGAGTGTGTTACATGGATGAGAACTGTGCCGTGTGTTTCCCTTCAGAAACGGAGTTAAATGCCAGGCTCTGTGTCTTTCTTCAAGGAAGACTTCGTTTCAGGTAAACACAGTAACTTTTCATCTCAAATGAAGCTACATTGTTCAAGAAGCCCACAAGATTCTTGCTCTTAACTGAAAAGCATTGGATGTTAGACGACCTTTGGTTTGTATCAGTTTCAGAAACAGAGTTGAACTAGATATGGTCCGTGTGTAGGAAACACAGTTCTTTTCTTCTGAGCACACTCATGTTTCCCTCTGTATTAGAGACTCTAGAAAGCAATAGCGTGCGTCTTGCTCTAAAGCAGAATGTGTTTCATGGATGAGAACTGTGCAGTGTGTTTCCCTTCAGAAACGGAGTGAATGGCAGAAGTGTGTCTTCCTACAAGCAAGACTTCGTTTCAGGTAAACGCAGTCACTTTTCACCTCAAACGAAGCTACATTGTTCACTAAGCTCACACGTTTCTCGCTCTTAACTGAAAAGCATTGCATGTTAGAGGACCTGTGGTTTGTATCATTTTCAGAAACAGAGTTGAACTAGATATGGTCCGTGTGTGTAAGAAACACAGTTCTTTTGTTCTGAGCACACTCATGTTTCCCTCTGTATTAGAGACTCTAGAAAGCAAAAGCATGCTTCTTGCTCTAAAGCTGAACGTGTTTCATGGATGAGAACAGTGCCGCGTGTTTCCCTTCAGAAACGGAGTTAATGCCAGAAATGTGACTTCCTACAAGCAAGACTTCGTTTCAGGTAAAGGCAGTCACTTTACACCTCAAACGAAGCTACATTGTTCACGAAGCTCACACGTTTCTCGCTCTTAACTGAAAAGCATTGGATGTTAGACGACCTGTGGTTTGTATCAGTTTCAGAAACAGAGTTGAACTAGATATGGCCCGTGTGTGTAGGAAACACAATTCTTTTGTTCTGAGCACACTCACGTTTCCCTCTGTATTAGAGACTCTAGAAAGCAAGAGCTTGCCTCTTGCTCTAAAGCAGAGTGTGTTTCATGGATGGGAACTGTGCCGTGTGTTTCCCTTCAGAAACGGAGTTAAATGCCAGGCGTGTGTCTTCCTACGAGCAAGACTTCGTTTCAGGTAAACGCAGTCACTTTTCAGCTCAAACGAAGCTACATTGTTCACGAAGCTCACACGGTTCTCGCTCTTAACTGAAAAGCATTGGATGTTGGATGACCTGTTGTTTGTATCAGTTTCAGAAACAGAGTTGAACTAGATATGGTCCGTGTGTGCAGGAAACACAGTTCTTTTGTTCTGAGCACACTCACGTTTCCCTCTGTATTAGAGACTCTAGAAAGCAAGAGCGTGCTTCTTGCTCTAAAGCAGAGTGTGTTTCATGGATGAGAACTGTGCCGTGTGTTTCCCTTCAGATACGGAGTTAAATGCCAGGCTCTGTGTCTTTCTTCAAGGAAGACTTCGTTTCAGGTAAACGCAGTCACTTTTCACCTCAAACGAAGCTACAATGTTCACAAAGCCCACACGTTTCTCGCTCTTAACTGAAAAGAATTGGATGTTAGAGGACCTGTGGTTTGTATCAGTTTCAGAAACAGAGTTGAACTAGATATGGTCCGTGTGTAGGAAACACAGTTCTTTTGTTCTGAGCACACTCACGTTTCCCTCTGTATTAGAGACTCTAGAAAGCAAAAGCATGCTTCTTGCTCTAAAGCTGAACGTGTTTCATGGATGAGAACTGTGCCGTGTGTTTCCCTTCAGAAACGGAGTTAATGCCAGAAGTGTGACTTCCTACAAGCAAGACTTCGTTTCAGGTAAAGGCAGTCACTTTTCACCTCAAAAGAAGCTACATTGTTCACGAAGCTCACACGTTTCTCGCTCTTAACTGAAAAGCATTGGATGTTAGATGACCTGTTGTTTGTATCAGTTTCAGAAACAGAGTTGAATTAGATATGGTCCGTGTGTGCAGGAAACACAGTTCTTTTGTTCTGAGCACACTCACGTTTCCCTCTGTATTAGAGACTCTAGAAAGCAAGAGCGTGCTTCTTGCTCTAAAGCAGAGTGTGTTTCATGGATGAGAACTGTGCCGTGTGTTTCCCTTCAGATACGGAGTTAAATGCCAGGCTCTGTGTCTTTCTTCAAGGAAGACTTCGTTTCAGGTAAACGCAGTCACTTTTCACCTCAAACGAAGCTACATTGTTCACAAAGCCCACACGTTTCTCGCTCTTAACTGAAAAGAATTGGATGTTAGAGGACCTGTGGTTTGTATCAGTTTCAGAAACAGAGTTGAACTAGATATGGTCCGTGTGTAGGAAACACAGTTCTTTTGTTCTGAGCACACTCACGTTTCCCTCTGTATTAGAGACTCTAGAAAGCAAAAGCATGCTTCTTGCTCTAAAGCTGAACGTGTTTCATGGATGAGAACTGTGCCGTGTGTTTCCCTTCAGAAACGGAGTTAAATGCCAGGCTCTGTGTCTTTCTTCAAGCAAGACTTCGTTTCAGGTAAACGCAGTCACTTTTCAGCTCAAACGAAGCTACATTGTTCACAAAGCTCACACGTTTCTCCCTCTGAACTGAAAAGCATTGGATGTTAGAGGACCTGTGGTTTGTATCAGTTTCAGAAACAGAGTTGAACTAGATATGGTCCGTGTTTGTAGGAAACACAGTTCTTTTGTTCTGAGCACACTCACGTTTCCCTCTGTATTAGAGACTCTAGAAAGCAAGAGCGTGCTTCTTGCTCTAAAGCAGAGTGTGTTTCATGGATGAGAACTGTGCCGTGTGTTTCCCTTCAGAAACGGAGTTAAATGCCAGGCTCTGTGTCTTTCTTCAAGGAAGACATCGTTTCAGGTAAACGCAGTCACTTTTCAGCTCAAACGAAGCTACATTGTTCACAAACCTCACACGTTTCTCCCTCTGCACTGAAAAGCATTGGATGTTAGAGGACCTGTGGTTTGTATCAGTTTCAGAAACAGAGTTGAACTAGATATGGTCCGTGTGTAGGAAACACAGTTCCTTTGTTCTGAGCACACTCACGCTTCCCTCTGTATTAGAGACTCTAGAAAGCAAAAGCATGCTTCTTGCTCTAAAGCTGAACGTGTTTCATGGATGAGAACTGTGCCGTGTGTTTCCCTTCAGAAACGGAGTTAATGCCAGAAGTGTGACTTCCTACAAGCAAGACTTCGTTTCAGGTAAAGGCAGTCACTTTTCACCTCAAACGAAGCTACATTGTTCACGAAGCTCACACGTTTCTCGCTCTTAACTGAAAAGCATTGGATGTTAGATGACCTGTTGTTTGTATCAGTTTCAGAAACAGAGTTGAACTAGATATGGTCCGTGTGTGCAGGAAACACAGTTCTTTTGTTCTGAGCACACTCACGTTTCCCTCTGTATTAGAGACTCTAGAAAGCAAGAGAGTGCTTCTTGCTCTAAAGCAGAGTGTGTTTCATGGATGAGAACTGTGCCGTGTGTTTCCCTTCAGATACGGAGTTAAATGCCAGGCTCTGTGTCTTTCTTCAAGGAAGACTTCGTTTCAGGTAAACACAGTCACTTTTCACCTCAAACGAAGCTACATTGTTCACAAAGCCCACACGTTTCTCGCGCTTAACTGAAAAGAATTGGATGTTAGAGGACCTGTGGTTTGTATCAGTTTCAGAAACAGAGTTGAACTAGATATGGTCCGTGTGTAGGAAACACAGTTCTTTTGTTCTGAGCACACTCATGTTTCCCTCTGTATTAGAGACTCTAGAAAGCAAGAGCGTGCGTCTTGCTCTAAAGCAGAATGTGTTTCATGGATGAGAACTGTGCCGTGTGTTTCCCTTCAGAAACAGAGTGAATGCCAGAAGTGTGTCTTCCTACAAGCGAGACTTCGATTCAGGAAAACGCAGTCACTTTTCAGCTCAAACGAAACTACATTGTTCACGAAGCTCACACGGTTCTCGCTCTTAACTGAAAAGCATTGGATGTTAGAGGACCTGTGGTTTGTATCAGTTTCAGAAACAGAGTTGAACTAGATATGGTCCGTGTGCGGAGGAACCACAGTTCTTTTGTTCTGAGCACACTCACGTTTCCCTCTGTATTAGAGACTCTAGAAAGCAAGAGCGTGCTTCTTGCTCTAAAGCAGATTATGTTTCATGGATGAGAACTGTGCCATGTGTTTCCTTTCAGAAACGGAGTTAAATGACAGGCTCTGTGGCTTCCTACAAGCAAGACTTAGTTTCAGGTAAACGCAGTCACTTTTCAGCTCAAACGAAGCTACATTGTTCATAAATCTCACACGTTTCTCGCTCTTAACTGAAAAGCATTGGATGTTAGAGGACATGTGGTTTGTATCAGTTTCAGAAACAGAGTTTAACTAGATACGGTCCCTGTGTAGGAAAAACAGTTCTTTTGTTCTGAGCACACTCACGTTTCCCTCTGTATTAGAGACTCTAGAAAGCAAGAGCGTGCTTCTTGCTCTAAAGCAGAGTGTGTTTCACGGATGAGGACTGTGCCTTGTGTTTCCCTTCAGAAACGGAGTTAAATGCCAGAAGTGTGTCTTCCTACAAGCAAAACCACGTTTCAGGTAAACACAGTGACTTTTCACGTCAAACGAAGCTACATTGTTCACGAAGCTCACCCGTTTCTCGCTCTTAACTGAAAACCATTGGATGTTAGACGACCTTTGGTTTGTATCAGTTTCAGAAACAGAGTTGAACTAGATATGGTCCGTGTGTAGGAAACACAGTTCTTTTCTTCTGAGCACACTCATGTTTCCCTCTGTATTAGAGACTCTAGAAAGCAATAGCGTGCGTCTTGCTCTAAAGCAGAATGTGTTTCATGGATGAGAACTGTGCAGTGTGTTTCCCTTCAGAAACGGAATGAATGGCAGAAGTGTGTCTTCCTACAAGCAAGACTTCGTTTCAGGTAAACGCAGTCACTTTTCACCTCAAACGAAGCTACATTGTTCACTAAGCTCACACGTTTCTCGCTCTTAACTGAAAAGCATTGCATGTTAGAGGACCTGTGGTTTGTATCATTTTCAGAAAGAGAGTTGAACTAGATATGGTCCGTGTGTGTAGGAAACACAGTTCTTTTGTTCTGAGCACACTCACGTTTCCCTCTGTATTAGAGACTCCTGAAAGCAAGAGCGTGCTTCTTGCTCTAAAGCAGAGTGTGTTTCATTGATGAGAACTGTGCCGTGTGTTTCCCTTCAGAAACGTAGTTAAATGCCAGGCTCTGTGTCTTTCTTCAAGCAAGACTTCGTTTCAGGTAAACGCAGTCACTTTTCAGCTCAAACGAAGCTACATTGTTCACAAAGCTCACATGTTTCTCCCTCTGAACTGAAAAGCATTGGATGTTAGAGGACCTGTGGTTTGTATCAGTTTCAGAAACAGAGTTGAACTAGATATGGTCCGTGTGTGTAGGAAACACAGTTCTTTTGTTCTGAGCACACTCACGTTTCCCTCTGTATTAGAGACTCTAGAAAGCAAAAGCATGCTTCTTGCTCTAAAGCTGAACGTGTTTCATGGAGGAGAACTGTGCCGCGTGTTTCCCTTCAGAAACGGAGTTAATGCCAGAAATGTGACTTCCTACAAGCAAGACTTCGTTTCAGGTAAAGGCAGTCACTTTACACCTCAAACGAAGCTACATTGTTCACGAAGCTCACACGTTTCTCGCTCTTAACTGAAAAGCATTGGATGTTAGACGACCTGTGGTTTGTATCAGTTTCAGAAACAGAGTTGAACTAGATATGGCCCGTGTGTGTAGGAAACACAATTCTTTTGTTCTGAGCACACTCACGTTTCCCTCTGTATTAGAGACTCTAGAAAGCAAGAGCTTGCCTCTTGCTCTAAAGCAGAGTGTGTTTCATGGATGGGAAATGTGCCGTGTGTTTCCCTTCAGAAACGGAGTTAAATGCCAGGCGTGTGTCTTCCTACAAGCAAGACTTCGTTTCAGGTAAACGCAGTCACTTTTCAGCAGAAACGAAGCTACATTGTTCACGAAGCTCACACGGTTCTCGCTCTTAACTGAAAAGCATTGGATGTTAGAGGACCTGTAGTTTGTATCAGTTTCAGAAACAGAGTTGAACTAGTTATGGTCCGTGTGTAGGAAACACAGTTCTTTTGTTCTGAGCACACTCACGTTTCCCTCTGTATTAGAGACTCTAGAAAGCAAGAGCGTGCTTCTTGGTGTAAAGCAGAGTGTGTTACATGGATGAGAACTGTGCCGTGTGTTTCCCTTCAGAAACGGAGTTAAATGCCAGGCTCTGTGTCTTTCTTCAAGGAAGACTTCGTTTCAGGTAAACACAGTAACTTTTCATCTCAAATGAAGCTACATTGTTCAAGAAGCCCACAAGATTCTTGCTCTTAACTGAAAAGCATTGGATGTTAGACGACCTTTGGTTTGTATCAGTTTCAGAAACAGAGTTGAACTAGATATGGTCCGTGTGTAGGAAACACAGTTCTTTTCTTCTGAGCACACTCATGTTTCCCTCTGTATTAGAGACTCTAGAAAGCAATAGCGTGCGTCTTGCTCTAAAGCAGAATGTGTTTCATGGATGAGAACTGTGCAGTGTGTTTCCCTTCAGAAACGGAGTGAATGGCAGAAGTGTGTCTTCCTACAAGCAAGACTTCGTTTCAGGTAAACGCAGTCACTTTTCACCTCAAACGAAGCTACATTGTTCACTAAGCTCACACGTTTCTCGCTCTTAACTGAAAAGCATTGCATGTTAGAGGACCTGTGGTTTGTATCATTTTCAGAAACAGAGTTGAACTAGATATGGTCCGTGTGTGTAAGAAACACAGTTCTTTTGTTCTGAGCACACTCACGTTTCCCTCTGTATTAGAGACTCTAGAAAGCAAAAGCATGCTTCTTGCTCTAAAGCTGAACGTGTTTCATGGATGAGAACAGTGCCGCGTGTTTCCCTTCAGAAACGGAGTTAATGCCAGAAATGTGACTTCCTACAAGCAAGACTTCGTTTCAGGTAAAGGCAGTCACTTTACACCTCAAACGAAGCTACATTGTTCACGAAGCTCACACGTTTCTCGCTCTTAACTGAAAAGCATTGGATGTTAGACGACCTGTGGTTTGTATCAGTTTCAGAAACAGAGTTGAACTAGATATGGCCCGTGTGTGTAGGAAACACAATTCTTTTGTTCTGAGCACACTCACGTTTCCCTCTGTATTAGAGACTCTAGAAAGCAAGAGCTTGCCTCTTGCTCTAAAGCAGAGTGTGTTTCATGGATGGGAACTGTGCCGTGTGTTTCCCTTCAGAAACGGAGTTAAATGCCAGGCGTGTGTCTTCCTACGAGCAAGACTTCGTTTCAGGTAAACGCAGTCACTTTTCAGCTCAAACGAAGCTACATTGTTCACGAAGCTCACACGGTTCTCGCTCTTAACTGAAAAACATTGGATGTTACAGGACCTGTAGTTTGTATCAGTTTCAGAAACAGAGTTGAACTAGTTATGGTCCGTGTGTAGGAAACACAGTTCTTTTGTTCTGAGCACACTCACGTTTCCCTCTGTATTAGAGACTCTAGAAAGCAAGAGCGTGCTTCTTGGTCTAAAGCAGAGTGTGTTTCATGGATGAGAACTGTGCCGTGTGTTTCCCTTCAGAAACGGAGTTAAATGCCAGGCTCTGTGTCTTTCTTCAAGGAAGACTTCGTTTCAGGTAAACGCAGTCACTTTTCAGCTCAAACGAAGCTACATTGTTCACAAAGCTCACACGTTTCTCCCTCTGAACTGAAAAGCATTGGATGTTAGAGGACCTGTGGTTTGTATCAGTTTCAGAAACAGAGTTGAACTAGATATGGTCCGTGTGTGTAGGAAACACAGTTCTTTTGTTCTGAGCACACTAACGTTTCCCTCTGTATTAGAGACTCTAGAAAGCAAAAGCATGCTTCTTGCTCTAAAGCTGAACGTGTTTCATGGATGAGAACTGTGCCGTGTGTTTCCCTTCAGAAACGGAGTTAATGCCAGAAGTGTGACTTCCTACAAGCAAGAATTCGTTTCAGGTAAAGGCAGTCACTTTTCACCTCAAACGAAGCTACATTGTTCACGAAGCTCACACGTTTCTCGCTCTTAACTGAAAAGCATTGGATGTTAGACGACCTGTGGTTTGTATCAGTTTCAGAAACAGAGTTGAACTAGATATGGTCCGTGTGTGGAGGAAACACAGTTCTTTTGTTCTGAGCACACTCACGTTTCCCTCTGTATTAGAGACTCCTGAAAGCAAGAGCGTGCTTCTTGCTCTAAAGCAGAGTGTGTTTCATTGATGAGAACTGTGCCGTGTGTTTCCCTTCAGAAACGTAGTTAAATGCCAGGCTCTGTGTCTTTCTTCAAGCAAGACTTCGTTTCAGGTAAACGCAGTCACTTTTCAGCTCAAACGAAGCTACATTGTTCACAAAGCTCACATGTTTCTCCCTCTGAACTGAAAAGCATTGGATGTTAGAGGACCTGTGGTTTGTATCAGTTTCAGAAACAGAGTTGAACTAGATATGGTCCGTGTGTGTAGGAAACACAGTTCTTTTGTTCTGAGCACACTCACGTTTCCCTCTGTATTAGAGACTCTAGAAAGCAAAAGCATGCTTCTTGCTCTAAAGCTGAACGTGTTTCATGGATGAGAACTGTGCCGTGTGTTTCCCTTCAGAAACGGAGTTAATGCCAGAAGTGTGACTTCCTACAAGCAAGAATTCGTTTCAGGTAAAGGCAGTCACTTTTCACCTCAAACGAAGCTACATTGTTCACGAAGCTCACACGTTTCTCGCTCTTAACTGAAAAGCATTGGATGTTAGACGACCTGTGGTTTGTATCAGTTTCAGAAACAGAGTTGAACTAGATATGGTCCGTGTGTGGAGGAAACACAGTTCTTTTGTTCTGAGCACACTCACGTTTCCCTCTGTATTAGAGACTCCTGAAAGCAAGAGCGTGCTTCTTGCTCTAAAGCAGAGTGTGTTTCATTGATGAGAACTGTGCCGTGTGTTTCCCTTCAGAAACGTAGTTAAATGCCAGGCTCTGTGTCTTTCTTCAAGCAAGACTTCGTTTCAGGTAAACGCAGTCACTTTTCAGCTCAAACGAAGCTACATTGTTCACAAAGCTCACATGTTTCTCCCTCTGAACTGAAAAGCATTGGATGTTAGAGGACCTGTGGTTTGTATCAGTTTCAGAAACAGAGTTGAACTAGATATGGTCCGTGTGTGTAGGAAACACAGTTCTTTTGTTCTGAGCACACTCACGTTTCCCTCTGTATTAGAGACTCTAGAAAGCAAAAGCATGCTTCTTGCTCTAAAGCTGAACGTGTTTCATGGAGGAGAACTGTGCCGCGTGTTTCCCTTCAGAAACGGAGTTAATGCCAGAAATGTGACTTCCTACAAGCAAGACTTCGTTTCAGGTAAAGGCAGTCACTTTACACCTCAAACGAAGCTACATTGTTCACGAAGCTCACACGTTTCTCGCTCTTAACTGAAAAGCATTGGATGTTAGACGACCTGTGGTTTGTATCAGTTTCAGAAACAGAGTTGAACTAGATATGGCCCGCGTGTGTAGGAAACACAATTCTTTTGTTCTGAGCACACTCACGTTTCCCTCTGTATTAGAGACTCTAGAAAGCAAGAGCTTGCCTCTTGCTCTAAAGCAGAGTGTGTTTCATGGATGGGAAATGTGCCGTGTGTTTCCCTTCAGAAACGGAGTTAAATGCCAGGCGTGTGTCTTCCTACAAGCAAGACTTCGTTTCAGGTAAACGCAGTCACTTTTCAGCAGAAACGAAGCTACATTGTTCACGAAGCTCACACGGTTCTCGCTCTTAACTGAAAAGCATTGGATGTTAGAGGACCTGTAGTTTGTATCAGTTTCAGAAACAGAGTTGAACTAGTTATGGTCCGTGTGTAGGAAACACAGTTCTTTTGTTCTGAGCACACTCACGTTTCCCTCTGTATTAGAGACTCCTGAAAGCAAGAGCGTGCTTCTTGGTGTAAAGCAGAGTGTGTTACATGGATGAGAACTGTGCCGTGTGTTTCCCTTCAGAAACGGAGTTAAATGCCAGGCTCTGTGTCTTTCTTCAAGGAAGACTTCGTTTCAGGTAAACACAGTAACTTTTCATCTCAAATGAAGCTACATTGTTCAAGAAGCCCACAAGATTCTTGCTCTTAACTGAAAAGCATTGGATGTTAAACGACCTTTGGTTTGTATCAGTTTCAGAAACAGAGTTGAACTAGATATGGTCCGTGTGTAGGAAACACAGTTCTTTTCTTCTGAGCACACTCATGTTTCCCTCTGTATTAGAGACTCTAGAAAGCAATAGCGTGCGTCTTGCTCTAAAGCAGAATGTGTTTCATGGATGAGAACTGTGCAGTGTGTTTCCCTTCAGAAACGGAGTGAATGGCAGAAGTGTGTCTTCCTACAAGCAAGACTTCGTTTCAGGTAAACGCAGTCACTTTTCACCTCAAACGAAGCTACATTGTTCACTAAGCTCACACGTTTCTCGCTCTTAACTGAAAAGCATTGCATGTTAGAGGACCTGTGGTTTGTATCATTTTCAGAAACAGAGTTGAACTAGATATGGTCCGTGTGTGTAAGAAACACAGTTCTTTTGTTCTGAGCACACTCACGTTTCCCTCTGTATTAGAGACTCTAGAAAGCAAAAGCATGCTTCTTGCTCAAAAGCTGAACGTGTTTCATGGATGAGAACAGTGCCGCGTGTTTCCCTTCAGAAACGGAGTTAATGCCAGAAATGTGACTTCCTACAAGCAAGACTTCGTTTCAGGTAAAGGCAGTCACTTTACACCTCAAACGAAGCTACATTGTTCACGAAGCTCACACGTTTCTCGCTCTTAACTGAAAAGCATTGGATGTTAGACGACCTGTGGTTTGTATCAGTTTCAGAAACAGAGTTGAACTAGATATGGCCCGTGTGTGTAGGAAACACAATTCTTTTGTTCTGAGCACACTCACGTTTCCCTCTGTATTAGAGACTCTAGAAAGCAAGAGCTTGCCTCTTGCTCTAAAGCAGAGTGTGTTTCATGGATGGGAACTGTGCCGTGTGTTTCCCTTCAGAAACGGAGTTAAATGCCAGGCGTGTGTCTTCCTACGAGCAAGACTTCGTTTCAGGTAAACGCAGTCACTTTTCAGCTCAAACGAAGCTACATTGTTCACGAAGCTCACACGGTTCTCGCTCTTAACTGAAAAGCATTGGATGTTAGATGACCTGTTGTTTGTATCAGTTTCAGAAACAGAGTTGAACTAGATATGGTCCGTGTGTGCAGGAAACACAGTTCTTTTGTTCTGAGCACACTCACGTTTCCCTCTGTATTAGAGACTCTAGAAAGCAAGAGCGTGCTTCTTGCTCTAAAGCAGAGTGTGTTTCATGGATGAGAACTGTGCCGTGTGTTTCCCTTCAGATACGGAGTTAAATGCCAGGCTCTGTGTCTTTCTTCAAGGAAGACTTCGTTTCAGGTAAACGCAGTCACTTTTCACCTCAAACGAAGCTACAATGTTCACAAAGCCCACACGTTTCTCGCTCTTAACTGAAAAGAATTGGATGTTAGAGGACCTGTGGTTTGTATCAGTTTCAGAAACAGAGTTGAACTAGATATGGTCCGTGTGTAGGAAACACAGTTCTTTTGTTCTGAGCACACTCACGTTTCCCTCTGTATTAGAGACTCTAGAAAGCAAAAGCATGCTTCTTGCTCTAAAGCTGAACGTGTTTCATGGATGAGAACTGTGCCGTGTGTTTCCCTTCAGAAACGGAGTTAATGCCAGAAGTGTGACTTCCTACAAGCAAGACTTCGTTTCAGGTAAAGGCAGTCACTTTTCACCTCAAAAGAAGCTACATTGTTCACGAAGCTCACACGTTTCTCGCTCTTAACTGAAAAGCATTGGATGTTAGATGACCTGTTGTTTGTATCAGTTTCAGAAACAGAGTTGAATTAGATATGGTCCGTGTGTGCAGGAAACACAGTTCTTTTGTTCTGAGCACACTCACGTTTCCCTCTGTATTAGAGACTCTAGAAAGCAAGAGCGTGCTTCTTGCTCTAAAGCAGAGTGTGTTTCATGGATGAGAACTGTGCCGTGTGTTTCCCTTCAGATACGGAGTTAAATGCCAGGCTCTGTGTCTTTCTTCAAGGAAGACTTCGTTTCAGGTAAACGCAGTCACTTTTCACCTCAAACGAAGCTACATTGTTCACAAAGCCCACACGTTTCTCGCTCTTAACTGAAAAGAATTGGATGTTAGAGGACCTGTGGTTTGTATCAGTTTCAGAAACAGAGTTGAACTAGATATGGTCCGTGTGTAGGAAACACAGTTCTTTTGTTCTGAGCACACTCACGTTTCCCTCTGTATTAGAGACTCTAGAAAGCAAAAGCATGCTTCTTGCTCTAAAGCTGAACGTGTTTCATGGATGAGAACTGTGCCGTGTGTTTCCCTTCAGAAACGGAGTTAAATGCCAGGCTCTGTGTCTTTCTTCAAGCAAGACTTCGTTTCAGGTAAACGCAGTCACTTTTCAGCTCAAACGAAGCTACATTGTTCACAAAGCTCACACGTTTCTCCCTCTGAACTGAAAAGCATTGGATGTTAGAGGACCTGTGGTTTGTATCAGTTTCAGAAACAGAGTTGAACTAGATATGGTCCGTGTTTGTAGGAAACACAGTTCTTTTGTTCTGAGCACACTCACGTTTCCCTCTGTATTAGAGACTCTAGAAAGCAAGAGCGTGCTTCTTGCTCTAAAGCAGAGTGTGTTTCATGGATGAGAACTGTGCCGTGTGTTTCCCTTCAGAAACGGAGTTAAATGCCAGGCTCTGTGTCTTTCTTCAAGGAAGACATCGTTTCAGGTAAACGCAGTCACTTTTCAGCTCAAACGAAGCTACATTGTTCACAAACCTCACACGTTTCTCCCTCTGCACTGAAAAGCATTGGATGTTAGAGGACCTGTGGTTTGTATCAGTTTCAGAAACAGAGTTGAACTAGATATGGTCCGTGTGTAGGAAACACAGTTCCTTTGTTCTGAGCACACTCACGCTTCCCTCTGTATTAGAGACTCTAGAAAGCAAAAGCATGCTTCTTGCTCTAAAGCTGAACGTGTTTCATGGATGAGAACTGTGCCGTGTGTTTCCCTTCAGAAACGGAGTTAATGCCAGAAGTGTGACTTCCTACAAGCAAGACTTCGTTTCAGGTAAAGGCAGTCACTTTTCACCTCAAACGAAGCTACATTGTTCACGAAGCTCACACGTTTCTCGCTCTTAACTGAAAAGCATTGGATGTTAGATGACCTGTTGTTTGTATCAGTTTCAGAAACAGAGTTGAACTAGATATGGTCCGTGTGTGCAGGAAACACAGTTCTTTTGTTCTGAGCACACTCACGTTTCCCTCTGTATTAGAGACTCTAGAAAGCAAGAGCGTGCTTCTTGCTCTAAAGCAGAGTGTGTTTCATGGATGAGAACTGTGCCGTGTGTTTCCCTTCAGATACGGAGTTAAATGCCAGGCTCTGTGTCTTTCTTCAAGGAAGACTTCGTTTCAGGTAAACACAGTCACTTTTCACCTCAAACGAAGCTACATTGTTCACAAAGCCCACACGTTTCTCGCTCTTAACTGAAAAGAATTGGATGTTAGAGGACCTGTGGTTTGTATCAGTTTCAGAAACAGAGTTGAACTAGATATGGTCCGTGTGTAGGAAACACAGTTCTTTTGTTCTGAGCACACTCATGTTTCCCTCTGTATTAGAGACTCTAGAAAGCAAGAGCGTGCGTCTTGCTCTAAAGCAGAATGTGTTTCATGGATGAGAACTGTGCCGTGTGTTTCCCTTCAGAAACAGAGTGAATGCCAGAAGTGTGTCTTCCTACAAGCGAGACTTCGATTCAGGAAAACGCAGTCACTTTTCAGCTCAAACGAAACTACATTGTTCACGAAGCTCACACGGTTCTCGCTCTTAACTGAAAAGCATTGGATGTTAGAGGACCTGTGGTTTGTATCAGTTTCAGAAACAGAGTTGAACTAGATATGGTCCGTGTGCGGAGGAACCACAGTTCTTTTGTTCTGAGCACACTCACGTTTCCCTCTGTATTAGAGACTCTAGAAAGCAAGAGCGTGCTTCTTGCTCTAAAGCAGATTATGTTTCATGGATGAGAACTGTGCCATGTGTTTCCTTTCAGAAACGGAGTTAAATGACAGGCTCTGTGGCTTCCTACAAGCAAGACTTAGTTTCAGGTAAACGCAGTCACTTTTCAGCTCAAACGAAGCTACATTGTTCATAAATCTCACACGTTTCTCGCTCTTAACTGAAAAGCATTGGATGTTAGAGGACATGTGGTTTGTATCAGTTTCAGAAACAGAGTTTAACTAGATACGGTCCCTGTGTAGGAAAAACAGTTCTTTTGTTCTGAGCACACTCACGTTTCCCTCTGTATTAGAGACTCTAGAAAGCAAGAGCGTGCTTCTTGCTCTAAAGCAGAGTGTGTTTCACGGATGAGGACTGTGCCTTGTGTTTCCCTTCAGAAACGGAGTTAAATGCCAGAAGTGTGTCTTCCTACAAGCAAAACCACGTTTCAGGTAAACACAGTGACTTTTCACGTCAAACGAAGCTACATTGTTCACGAAGCTCACCCGTTTCTCGCTCTTAACTGAAAACCATTGGATGTTAGACGACCTTTGGTTTGTATCAGTTTCAGAAACAGAGTTGAACTAGATATGGTCCGTGTGTAGGAAACACAGTTCTTTTCTTCTGAGCACACTCATGTTTCCCTCTGTATTAGAGACTCTAGAAAGCAATAGCGTGCGTCTTGCTCTAAAGCAGAATGTGTTTCATGGATGAGAACTGTGCAGTGTGTTTCCCTTCAGAAACGGAATGAATGGCAGAAGTGTGTCTTCCTACAAGCAAGACTTCGTTTCAGGTAAACGCAGTCACTTTTCACCTCAAACGAAGCTACATTGTTCACTAAGCTCACACGTTTCTCGCTCTTAACTGAAAAGCATTGCATGTTAGAGGACCTGTGGTTTGTATCATTTTCAGAAAGAGAGTTGAACTAGATATGGTCCGTGTGTGTAGGAAACACAGTTCTTTTGTTCTGAGCACACTCACGTTTCCCTCTGTATTAGAGACTCCTGAAAGCAAGAGCGTGCTTCTTGCTCTAAAGCAGAGTGTGTTTCATTGATGAGAACTGTGCCGTGTGTTTCCCTTCAGAAACGTAGTTAAATGCCAGGCTCTGTGTCTTTCTTCAAGCAAGACTTCGTTTCAGGTAAACGCAGTCACTTTTCAGCTCAAACGAAGCTACATTGTTCACAAAGCTCACATGTTTCTCCCTCTGAACTGAAAAGCATTGGATGTTAGAGGACCTGTGGTTTGTATCAGTTTCAGAAACAGAGTTGAACTAGATATGGTCCGTGTGTGTAGGAAACACAGTTCTTTTGTTCTGAGCACACTCACGTTTCCCTCTGTATTAGAGACTCTAGAAAGCAAAAGCATGCTTCTTGCTCTAAAGCTGAACGTGTTTCATGGAGGAGAACTGTGCCGCGTGTTTCCCTTCAGAAACGGAGTTAATGCCAGAAATGTGACTTCCTACAAGCAAGACTTCGTTTCAGGTAAAGGCAGTCACTTTACACCTCAAAGGAAGCTACATTGTTCACGAAGCTCACACGTTTCTCGCTCTTAACTGAAAAGCATTGGATGTTAGACGACCTGTGGTTTGTATCAGTTTCAGAAACAGAGTTGAACTAGATATGGCCCGCGTGTGTAGGAAACACAATTCTTTTGTTCTGAGCACACTCACGTTTCCCTCTGTATTAGAGACTCTAGAAAGCAAGAGCTTGCCTCTTGCTCTAAAGCAGAGTGTGTTTCATGGATGGGAAATGTGCCGTGTGTTTCCCTTCAGAAACGGAGTTAAATGCCAGGCGTGTGTCTTCCTACAAGCAAGACTTCGTTTCAGGTAAACGCAGTCACTTTTCAGCAGAAACGAAGCTACATTGTTCACGAAGCTCACACGGTTCTCGCTCTTAACTGAAAAGCATTGGATGTTAGAGGACCTGTAGTTTGTATCAGTTTCAGAAACAGAGTTGAACTAGTTATGGTCCGTGTGTAGGAAACACAGTTCTTTTGTTCTGAGCACACTCACGTTTCCCTCTGTATTAGAGACTCTAGAAAGCAAGAGCGTGCTTCTTGGTGTAAAGCAGAGTGTGTTACATGGATGAGAACTGTGCCGTGTGTTTCCCTTCAGAAACGGAGTTAAATGCCAGGCTCTGTGTCTTTCTTCAAGGAAGACTTCGTTTCAGGTAAACACAGTAACTTTTCATCTCAAATGAAGCTACATTGTTCAAGAAGCCCACAAGATTCTTGCTCTTAACTGAAAAGCATTGGATGTTAGACGACCTTTGGTTTGTATCAGTTTCAGAAACAGAGTTGAACTAGATATGGTCCGTGTGTAGGAAACACAGTTCTTTTCTTCTGAGCACACTCATGTTTCCCTCTGTATTAGAGACTCTAGAAAGCAATAGCGTGCGTCTTGCTCTAAAGCAGAATGTGTTTCATGGATGAGAACTGTGCAGTGTGTTTCCCTTCAGAAACGGAGTGAATGGCAGAAGTGTGTCTTCCTACAAGCAAGACTTCGTTTCAGGTAAACGCAGTCACTTTTCACCTCAAACGAAGCTACATTGTTCACTAAGCTCACACGTTTCTCGCTCTTAACTGAAAAGCATTGCATGTTAGAGGACCTGTGGTTTGTATCATTTTCAGAAACAGAGTTGAACTAGATATGGTCCGTGTGTGTAAGAAACACAGTTCTTTTGTTCTGAGCACACTCACGTTTCCCTCTGTATTAGAGACTCTAGAAAGCAAAAGCATGCTTCTTGCTCTAAAGCTGAACGTGTTTCATGGATGAGAACAGTGCCGCGTGTTTCCCTTCAGAAACGGAGTTAATGCCAGAAATGTGACTTCCTACAAGCAAGACTTCGTTTCAGGTAAAGGCAGTCACTTTACACCTCAAACGAAGCTACATTGTTCACGAAGCTCACACGTTTCTCGCTCTTAACTGAAAAGCATTGGATGTTAGACGACCTGTGGTTTGTATCAGTTTCAGAAACAGAGTTGAACTAGATATGGCCCGTGTGTGTAGGAAACACAATTCTTTTGTTCTGAGCACACTCACGTTTCCCTCTGTATTAGAGACTCTAGAAAGCAAGAGCTTGCCTCTTGCTCTAAAGCAGAGTGTGTTTCATGGATGGGAACTGTGCCGTGTGTTTCCCTTCAGAAACGGAGTTAAATGCCAGGCGTGTGTCTTCCTACGAGCAAGACTTCGTTTCAGGTAAACGCAGTCACTTTTCAGCTCAAACGAAGCTACATTGTTCACGAAGCTCACACGGTTCTCGCTCTTAACTGAAAAACATTGGATGTTACAGGACCTGTAGTTTGTATCAGTTTCAGAAACAGAGTTGAACTAGTTATGGTCCGTGTGTAGGAAACACAGTTCTTTTGTTCTGAGCACACTCACGTTTCCCTCTGTATTAGAGACTCTAGAAAGCAAGAGCGTGCTTCTTGGTCTAAAGCAGAGTGTGTTTCATGGATGAGAACTGTGCCGTGTGTTTCCCTTCAGAAACGGAGTTAAATGCCAGGCTCTGTGTCTTTCTTCAAGGAAGACTTCGTTTCAGGTAAACGCAGTCACTTTTCAGCTCAAACGAAGCTACATTGTTCACAAAGCTCACACGTTTCTCCCTCTGAACTGAAAAGCATTGGATGTTAGAGGACCTGTGGTTTGTATCAGTTTCAGAAACAGAGTTGAACTAGATATGGTCCGTGTGTGTAGGAAACACAGTTCTTTTGTTCTGAGCACACTAACGTTTCCCTCTGTATTAGAGACTCTAGAAAGCAAAAGCATGCTTCTTGCTCTAAAGCTGAACGTGTTTCATGGATGAGAACTGTGCCGTGTGTTTCCCTTCAGAAACGGAGTTAATGCCAGAAGTGTGACTTCCTACAAGCAAGAATTCGTTTCAGGTAAAGGCAGTCACTTTTCACCTCAAACGAAGCTACATTGTTCACGAAGCTCACACGTTTCTCGCTCTTAACTGAAAAGCATTGGATGTTAGACGACCTGTGGTTTGTATCAGTTTCAGAAACAGAGTTGAACTAGATATGGTCCGTGTGTGGAGGAAACACAGTTCTTTTGTTCTGAGCACACTCACGTTTCCCTCTGTATTAGAGACTCTAGAAAGCAAGAGCGTGCTTCTTGGTCTAAAGCAGAGTGTGTTTCATGGATGAGAACTGTGCCGTGTGTTTCCCTTCAGAAACGGAGTTAAATGCCAGGCTCTGTGTCTTTCTTCAAGGAAGACTTCGTTTCAGGTAAACGCAGTCACTTTTCAGCTCAAACGAAGCTATATTGTTCACAAAGCTCACACGTTTCTCCCTCTGAACTGAAAAGCATTGGATGTTAGAGGACCTGTGGTTTGTATCAGTTTCAGAAACAGAGTTGAACTAGATATGGTCCGTGTGTGTAGGAAACACAGTTCTTTTGTTCTGAGCACACTCACGTTTCCCTCTGTATTAGAGACTCTAGAAAGCAAAAGCATGCTTCTTGCTCTAAAGCTGAACGTGTTTCATGGATGAGAACTGTGCCGTGTGTTTCCCTTCAGAAACGGAGTTAATGCCAGAAGTGTGACTTCCTACAAGCAAGAATTCGTTTCAGGTAAAGGCAGTCACTTTTCACCTCAAACGAAGCTACATTGTTCACGAAGCTCACACGTTTCTCGCTCTTAACTGAAAAGCATTGGATGTTAGACGACCTGTGGTTTGTATCAGTTTCAGAAACAGAGTTGAACTAGATATGGTCCGTGTGTGGAGGAAACACAGTTCTTTTGTTCTGAGCACACTCACGTTTCCCTCTGTATTAGAGACTCTAGAAAGCAAGAGCGTGCTTCTTGCTCTAAAGCAGAGTGTGTTTCATGGATGAGAACTGTGCCGTGTGTTTCCCTTCAGATACGGAGTTAAATGCCAGGCTCTGTGTCTTTCTTCAAGGAAGACTTCGTTTCAGGTAAACGCAGTCACTTTTCACCTCAAACGAAGCTACATTGTTCACAAAGCCCACACGTTTCTCTCTCTTAACTGAAAAGAATTGGATGTTAGAGGACCTGTGGTTTGTATCAGTTTCAGAAACAGAGTTGAACTAGATATGGTCCGTGTGTAGGAAACACAGTTCTTTTGTTCTGAGCACACTCACGTTTCCCTCTGTATTAGAGACTCTAGAAAGCAAGAGCGTGCTTCTTGCTCTAAAGCAGAGTGTGTTTCATGGATGAGAACTGTGCCGTGTGTTTCCCTTCAGAAACGGAGTTCAATGACAGGCTCTGTGTCTTTCTTCAAGGAAGACTTCGTTTCAGGTAAACACAGTCACTTTTCACCTCAAACGAAGCTACATTGTTCAAGAAGCCCACAAGTTTCTCGCTCTTAACTGAAAAGCATTGGATGTTAGAGGACCTGTGGTTTGTATCAGTTTCAGAAACAGAGTTGAACTAGATATGTTCTGTGTGTGTGGGAAACACAGTTCTTTTGTTCTGAGCACACTCACGTTTCCCTCTGTATTAGAGACTGTAGAAAGCAAGAGCGTGCTTCTTGCTCTAAAACAGAATGTGTTTCATGGATGAGGACTGTGCCGTGTGTTTACCTTCAGAAACTGAGTTAAATCCCAGAAATGTGTCTTCCTACAAGCAAGACTTCGTTTCAAGTAAACGCAATCACTTTTCACGTCAATCGAAGCTACATTGTTCACGAAGCTCACCCGTTTCTCGCTTTTAACTGAAAAGCATTGGATGTATGACGACCTGTGGTTTGTATCAGTTTCAGAAACAGAGTTGAACAGGATGTGGTCCGTGTGTGTAGGAAACACAGTTCTTTTGTTCTGAGCACACTCACGTTTCCCTCTGTATTAGAGAATCTAGAAAGCAAGAGCGTGCTTCTTGCTCTAAAGCAGAGTGTGTTTCATGGATGAGAACTGTGCCTTGTGTTTCCCTTCAGAAACGGAGTTCAATGCCAGGCTCTTTGTCTTTGTTCAAGCAAGACTTCGTTTCATGTAAACGCAGTCACTTTTCAGCTCAAACGAAGCTACATTGTTCACAAAGCTCACACGTTTATCCCTCTTAACTGAAAAGCATTAGATGTTAGAGGACCTGTGGTTTGTATCAGTTTCAGAAACAGAGTTGAACTAGATATGGTCCGTGTGTGGAGGAAACACAGTTCTTTTGTTCTGAGCACACGAACGTTTCCCTCTGTATTAGAGACTCTAGAAAGCAAAAGCATGCTTCTTGCTCTAAAGCAGAACGTGTTTCATGGATGAGAACTGTGCCGTGTGTTTCCCTTCAGAAACGGAGTTAATGCCAGAAGTGTGACTTCCTACAAGCAAGACTTCGTTTCAGGTAAAGGCAGTCACTTTTCACCTCAAACGAAGCTACATTGTTCACGAAGCTCACACGTTTCTCGCTCTTAACTGAAAAGCATTGGATGTTAGACGACCTGTGGTTTGTATCAGTTTCAGAAACAGAGTTGAACTAGATATGGTCCGTGTGTGGAGGAAACACAGTTCTTTTGTTCTGAGCACACTCACGTTTCCCTCTGTATTAGAGACTCTAGAAAGCAAGAGCGTGCTTCTTGCTCTAAAGCAGAGTGTGTTTCATGGATGAGAACTGTGCCGTGTGTTTCCCTTCAGATACGGAGTTAAATGCCAGGCTCTGTGTCTTTTTCAAGGAAGACTTCGTTTCAGGTAAACGCAGTCACTTTTCACCTCAAACGAAGCTACATTGTTCACAAAGCCCACACGTTTCTCGCTCTTAACTGAAAAGAATTGGATGTTAGAGGACCTGTGGTTTGTATCAGTTTCAGAAACAGAGTTGAACTAGATATGGTCCGTGTGTAGGAAACACAGTTCTTTTGTTCTGAGCACACTCACGTTTCCCTCTGTATTAGAGACTCTAGAAAGCAAAAGCATGCTTCATGCTCTAAAGCTGAACGTGTTTCATGGATGAGAACTGTGCCGTGTGTTTCCCTTCAGAAACGGAGTGAATGCCAGAAGTGTGTCTTCCTACAAGCAATACTTCGTTTCAGGTAAACGCAGTCACTTTTCACCTCAAACGAAGCTACATTGTTCTCGAAGCTCACACGTTTCTCGCTCTTAACTGAAAAGCATTGGATGTTAGAGGACCTGTGGTTTGTATCAGTTTCAGAAACAGAGTTGAACTAGATATGGTCCGTGTGTGTAGGAAACACAGTTCTTTTGTTCTGAGCACACTCACGTTTCTCTCTGTATTAGAGACTCTAGAAAGCAAGAGAGAGCTTCTTGCTCTAAAGCAGAGTGTGTTTCATTGATGAGAACTGCGCCGTGTGTTTCCCTTCAGAAACGGAGTTAAATGCCAGGCTCTGTGTCTTTCTTCAAGGAAGACTTCGTTTCAGGTAAACGCAGCCACTTTTCAGCTCAAACGAAGCTACATTGTTCACAAAGCTCACACGTTTCTCCCTCTTAACTGAAAAGCATTGGATGTTAGAGGACCTGTGGTTTGTATCAGTTTCAGAAAGAGAGTTGAACTAGATATGGTCCGTGTGTGGAGGAAACACAGTTCTTTTGTTCTGAGCACACTCACGTTTCCCTCTGTATTAGAGACTCTAGAAAGCAAGAGCTTGCTTCCTGCTCTAAAGCAGAGTGTGTTTCATGGATGAGGACTGTGCCTTGTGTTTCTCTTCAGAAATGGAGTTAAATGCCAGAAGTGTGTCTTCCTACAAGCAAAACCACGTTTCAGGTAAACACAGTGACTTTTCAGGTCAAACGAAGCTACATTGTTCACGAAGCTCACCCGTTTCTCGCTCTTAACTGAAAACCATTGGATGTTAGATGACCTTTGGTTTGTATCAGTTTCAGAAACAGAGTTGAACTAGATATGGTCCGTGTGTAGGAAACACAGTTCTTTTCTTCTGAGCACACTCATGTTTCCCTCTGTATTAGAGACTCTAGAAAGCAAGAGCGTGCTTCTTGCTCTAAAGCAGAGTGTGTTTAATGGATGAGAACTGTGCCGTGTGTATCCCTTCAGAAATGGAGTTAATGCCAGGCTCTGTGTCTTTCTTCAAGCAAGACTTCTCTTCACGTAAAGGCAGTCATTTTCACCTCAAACGAAACTACAGTGTTCACGAAGCTCACACGTTTCTCGCTCTTAACTGAAAAGCATTGGATGTTAGACGACCTGTGGTTTGTATCAGTTTCAGAAACAGAGATGAACTAGATATGGTCCGTGTGTGTAGGAAACACAGTTCTTTTGTTCTGAGCACACTCACGTTTCCCTCTGTATTAGAGACTCTAGAAAGCAAGAGCGTGCTTCTTGCTCTAAAGCAGAGTGTGTTTCATGGATGAGAACTGTGCCGTGTGTTTCCCTTCAGAAACGGAGTTAAATGCCAGGCGTGTGTCTTCCTACAAGTAAGACTTCGTTTAAGGTAAACGCAGTCACTTTTGAGCTCAAACGAAGCTACATTGTTCACGAAGCTCACACGTTTCTCCCTCTTAACTGCAACGCATTGGATGTTAGAGGACCTGTGGTTTGTATCAGTTTCAGAAACAGAGTTGAACTAGATATGGTCCGTGTGTAGGAAACACAGTTCTTTTCTTCTGAGCACACTCACGTTTCCCTCTGTATTAGAGACTCTAGAAAGCAAAAGCATGCTTCTTGCTCTAAAGCAGAACGTGTTACATGGATGAGAACTGTGTGGTGTGTTTCCATTCAGAAACGGAGTTAATGCCAGAAGTGTGTCTTCCTACAAGCAACACTTCGTTTCAGGTAAACGCAGTCACTCTTCACCTCAAACAAAGCTACATTGTTCACGAAGCTCACACGTTCCTCGCTCTTAACTGAAAAGCATTGGATGTTAGACGACCTGTGGTTTGTATCAGTTTCAGAAACAGAGTTGAACTAGATATGGTCCGTGTTTGTAGGAAACACAGTTCTTTTGTTCTGAGCACACTCACGTTTCCCTCTGTATTAGAGACTCTAGAAAGCAAGAGCGTGCTTCTTGCTCTAAAGCAGAGTGTGTTTGATGGATGAGAACTGTGCCGTGTGTTTCCTTTCAGAAACGGAGTTAAATGACAGGCTCTGTGCCTTCCTACATGCAATACTTTGTTTCAGGTAAACGCCGTCACTTTTCAGCTCAAACGAAGCTACACTGTTCACAAAGCTCACACGTTTCTCCCTCTTAACTGAAAAGCATTGGATGTTAGAGGACCTGTGGTTTGTATCAGTTTCAGAAAGAGAGTTGAACTAGATATGGTCCGTGTGTGGAGGAAACACAGTTCTTTTGTTCTGAGCACACTCACGTTTCCCTCTGTATTAGAGACTCTAGAAAGCAAGAGCTTGCTTCTTGCTCTAAAGCAGAGTGTGTTTCATGGATGAGGACTGTGCCTTGTGTTTCTCTTCAGAAACGGAATTAAAAGCCAGAAGTGTGTCTTCCTACAAGCAAAACCACGTTTCAGGTAAACACAGTGACTTTTCAGGTCAAACGAAGCTACATTGTTCACGAAGCTCACCCGTTTCTCGCTCTTAACTGAAAACCATTGGATGTTAGACGACCTTTGGTTTGTATCAGTTTCAGAAACAGAGTTGAACTAGATATGGTCCGTGTGTAGGAAACACAGTTCTTTTCTTCTGAGCACACTCATGTTTCCCTCTGTATTAGAGACTCTAGAAAGCAAGAGCGTGCTTCTTGCTCTAAAGCAGAGTGTGTTTCATGGATGAGAACTGTGCCGTGTGTTTCTCTTCAGAAACGGAGTTAAATGCCAGGCTCTGTGTCCTTCTTCAAGGAAGACTTCGTTTCAGGTAAACACAGTCACTTTTCAACTCAAAAGAAGCTACATTTTTCAAGAAGCCCACAAGTTTCTCGCTCTTAAATGAAAAGCATTGGATGTTAGAGGACCTGTGGTTTGTATCAGTTTCAGAAACAGAGTTGAACTAGATATGGTCCGTGTGAAGGAAACACAGTTCTTTTGTTCTGAGCACACTCCTGTTTCCCTCTGTATTAGAGACTCTAGAAAGCAATAGCGTGCGTCTTACTCTAAAGCAGAATGTGTTTCATGGATGAGAACTGTGCCGCGTGTTTCCCTTCAGAAACGGAGTGAATGCCAGAAGTGTGTCTTCCTACAAGCAAGACTTCGTTTCAGGTAAACACAGTCACTTTTCACCTCAAACGAAGCTACATTGTTCAGGAAGCTCACACGTTTCTCGCTCTTAACTGAAAAGCATTGGATGTTAGAGGACCTGTGGTTTGTATCAGTTTCAGAAACAGAGTTGAACTAGATATGGTCCGTGTGTGTAGGAAACACAGTTCTTTTGTTCTGAGCACACTCACGTTTCCCTCTCTATTAGAGACTCTAGAAAGCAAGAGAGTGCTTCTTGCTCTAAAGCAGAGTGTGTTTCATTGATGAGAACTGTGCCGTGTGTTTCCCTTCAGAAACGGAGTTAAATGCCAGGCTCTGTGTCTTTCTTCAAGGAAGACATCGTTTCAGGTAAACGCAGTCACTTTTCAGCTCAAACGAAGCTACATTGTTCACAAACCTCACACGTTTCTCCCTCTGAACTGAAAAGCATTGGATGTTAGAGGACCTGTGGTTTGTATCAGTTTCAGAAACAGAGTTGAACTAGATATGGTCCGTGTGTGTAGGAAACACAGTTCTTTTGTTCTGAGCACACTCACGTTTCCCTCTGTATTAGAGACTCTAGAAAGCAAAAGCATGCTTCTTGCTCTAATGCTGAACGTGTTTCATGGATGAGAACTGTGCCGTGTGTTTCCCTTCAGAAACGGAGTTAATGCCAGAAGTGTGACTTCCTACAAGCAAGACTTCGTTTCAGGTAAAGGCAGTCACTTTTCACCTCAAACGAAGCTACATTGTTCACGAAGCTCACACGTTTCTCGCTCTTAACTGAAAAGCATTGGATGTTAGATGACCTGTGGTTTGTATCAGTTTCAGAAACAGAGTTGAACTAGATATGGTCCGTGTGTGCAGGAAACACAGTTCTTTTGTTCTGAGCACACTCACGTTTCCCTCTGTATTAGAGACTCTAGAAAGCAAGAGCGTGCTTCTTGCTCTAAATCAGAGTGTGTTTCATGGATGAGAACTGTGCCGTGTGTTTCCCTTCAGATACGGAGTTAAATGCCAGGCTCTGTGTCTTTCTTCAAGGAAGACATCGTTTCAGGTAAACGCAGTCACTTTTCAGCTCAAACGAATCTACATTGTTCACAAACCTCACACGTTTCTCCCTCTGAACTGAAAAGCTTTGGATGTTTGAGGACCTGTGGTTTGTATCAGTTTCAGAAACAGAGTTGAACTAGATATGGTCCGTGTGTGTAGGAAACACAGTTCTTTTGTTCTGAGCACACTCACGTTTCCCTCTGTATTAGAGACTCTAGAAAGCAAAAGCATGCTTCTTGCTCTAAAGCTGAACGTGTTTCATGGATGAGAACTGTGCCGTGTGTTTCCCTTCAGAAACGGAGTTAATGCCAGATATGTGACTTCCTACAAGCAAGACTTCGTGTCAGGTAAAGGCAGTCACTTTTCACCTCAAACGAAGCTACATTGTTCACGAAGCTCACACGTTTCTCGCTCTTAACTGAAAAGCATTGGATGTTAGACGACCTGTTGTTTGTATCAGTTTCAGAAACAGAGTTGAACTAGATATGGTCCGTGTTTGTAGGAAACACAGTTCTTTTGTTCTGAGCACACTCACGTTTCCCTCTGTATTAGAGACTCTAGAAAGCAAGAGCGTGCTTCTTGCTCTAAAGCAGAGTGTGTTTCATGGATGAGAACTGTGCCGTGTGTTTCCCTTCAGATACGGAGTTAAATGCCAGGCTCTGTGTCTTTCTTCAAGGAAGACTTCGTTTCAGGTAAACGCAGTCACTTTTCACCTCAAACGAAGCTACATTGTTCACAAAGCCCACACGTTTCTCGCTCTTAACTAAAAAGAATTGGATGTTAGAGGACCTGTGGTTTGTATCAGTTTCAGAAACAGAGTTGAACTAGATATGGTCCGTGTGTAGGAAACACAGTTCTTTTGTTCTGAGCACACTCACGTTTCTCTCTGTATTAGAGACTCTAGAAAGCAAAAGCATGCTTCTTGCTCTAAAGCTGAACGTGTTTCATGGATGAGAACTGTGCCATGTGGTTCCCTTCAGAAACGGAGTTAAATGCCAGGCTCTGTGTCTTTCTTCAAGCAAGACTTCGTTTCAGGTAAACGCAGTCACTTTTCAGCTCAAACGAAGCTACATTGTTCACAAAGCTCACAGGTTTCTCCCTCTGAACTGAAAAGCATTGGATGTTAGAGGACCTGTGGTTTGTATCAGTTTCAGAAACAGAGTTGAACTAGATATGGTCCGTGTTTGTAGGAAACACAGTTCTTTTGTTCTGAGCACACTCACTTTTCCCTCTGTATTAGAGACTCTAGAAAGCAAGAGCGTGCTTCTTGCTCTAAAGCAGAGTGTGTTTCATGGATGAGAACTGTGCCGTGTGTTTCCCTTCAGAAACGGAGTTAAATGCCAGGCTCTGTGTCTTTCTTCAAGGAAGACATCGTTTCAGGTAAACGCAGTCACTTTTCAGCTCAAACGAAGCTACATTGTTCACAAACCTCACACGTTTCTCCCTCTGCACTGAAAAGCATTGGATGTTAGAGGACCTGTGGTTTGTATCAGTTTCAGAAACAGAGTTGAACTAGATATGGTCCGTGTGTAGGAAACACAGTTCTTTTGTTCTGAGCACACTCACGTTTCCCTCTGTATTAGAGACTCTAGAAAGCAAAAGCATGCTTCTTGCTCTAAAGCTGAACGTGTTTCATGGATGAGAACTGTGCCGTGTGTTTCCCTTCAGAAACGGAGTTAATGCCAGAAGTGTGACTTCCTACAAGCAAGACTTCGTTTCAGGTAAAGGCAGTCACTTTTCACCTCAAACGAAGCTACATTGTTCACGAAGCTCACACGTTTCTCGCTCTTAACTGAAAAGCATTGGATGTTAGATGACCTGTTGTTTGTATCAGTTTCAGAAACAGAGTTGAACTAGATATGGTCCGTGTGTGCAGGAAACACAGTTCTTTTGTTCTGAGCACACTCACGTTTCCCTCTGTATTAGAGACTCTAGAAAGCAAGAGCGTGCTTCTTGCTCTAAAGCAGAGTGTGTTTCATGGATGAGAACTGTGCCGTGTGTTTCCCTTCAGATACGGAGTTAAATGCCAGGCTCTGTGTCTTTCTTCAAGGAAGACTTCGTTTCAGGTAAACGCAGTCACTTTTCACCTCAAACGAAGCTACATTGTTCACAAAGCCCACACGTTTCTCGCTCTTAACTGAAAAGAATTGGATGTTAGAGGACCTGTGGTTTGTATCAGTTTCAGAAACAGAGTTGAACTAGATATGGTCCGTGTGTAGGAAACACAGTTCTTTTGTTCTGAGCACACTCACGTTTCCCTCTGTATTAGAGAATCTAGAAAGCAAAAGCATGCTTCTTGCTCTAAAGCTAAACGTGTTTCATGGATGAGAACTGTGCCGTGTGTTTCCCTTCAGAAACGGAGTTAAATGCCAGGCTCTGTGTCTTTCTTCAAGCAAGACTTCGTTTCAGGTAAACGCAGTCACTTTTCAGCTCAAACGAAGCTACATTGTTCACAAAGCTCACACGTTTCTCCCTCTGAACTGAAAAGCATTGGATGTTAGAGGACCTGTGGTTTGTATCAGTTTCAGAAACAGAGTTGAACTAGATATGGTCCGTGTTTGTAGGAAACACAGTTCTTTTGTTCTGAGCACACTCACGTTTCACTCTGTATTAGAGACTCTAGAAAGCAAGAGCGTGCTTCTTGCTCTAAAGCAGAGTGTGTTTCATGGATGAGAACTGTGCCGTGTGTTTCCCTTCAGAAATGGAGTTAAATGCCAGGCTCTGTGTCTTTCTTCAAGGAAGACTTCGTTTCAGGTAAATACAGTCACTTTTCACCTCAAAGGAAGCTACATTGTTCAAGAAGCCCACAAGTTTCTCGCTCTTAACTGAAAAGCATTGGATGTTAGAGGACCTGTGGTTTGTATCAGTTTCTGAAACAGAGTTGAAATAGATATGGTCCGTGTGTAGGAAACACAGTTCTTTTGTTCTGAGCACACTCATGTTTCCCTCTGTATTAGAGACTCTAGAAAGCAAGAGCGTGCGTCTTGCTCTAAAGCAGAATGTGTTTCATGGATGAGAACTGTGCCGTGTGTTTCCCTTCAGAAACAGAGTGAATGCCAGAAGTGTGTTTTCCTACAAGCGAGACTTCGTTTCAGGAAAACGCAGTCACTTTTCAGCTCAAACGAAGCTACATTGTTCACGAAGCTCACACGGTTCTCGCTCTTAACTGAAAAGCATTGGATGTTAGAGGACCTGTGGTTTGTATCAGTTTCAGAAACAGAGTTGAACTAGATATGGTCCGTGTGCGGAGGAAACACAGTTCTTTTGTTCTGAGCACACTCACGTTTCCCTCTGTATTAGAGACTCTAGAAAGCAAGAGCGTGCTTCTTGATCTAAAGCAGATTATGTTTCATGGATGAGAACTGTGCCGTGTGTTTCCTTTCAGAAACGGAGTTAAATGACAGGCTCTGTGCCTTCCTACAAGCAAGACTTCGTTTCAGGTAAACGCAGTCACTTTTCAGCTCAAACGAAGCTACATTGTTCACAAATCTCACACGTTTCTCGCTCTTAACTGAAAAGCATTGGATGTTAGAGGACCTGTGGTTTGTATCAGTTTCAGAAACAGAGTTGAACTAGATATTGTCCGTGTGCGGAGGAAACACAGTTCTTTTGTTCTGAGCACACTCACGTTTCCCTCTGTATTAGAGACTCTAGAAAGCAAGAGCGTGCTTCTTGCTCTTGAGCAGAGTGTGTTTCACGGATGAGGACTGTGCCTTGTGTTTCCCTTCAGAAACGGAGTTAAATGCCAGAAGTGTGTCTTCCTACAAGCAAAACCACGTTTCAGGTAAACACAGTGACTTTTCACGTCAAACGAAGCTACATTGTTCACGAAGCTCACCCGTTTCTCGCTCTTAACTGAAAACCATTGGATGTTAGACGACCTTTGGTTTGTATCAGTTTCAGAAACAGAGTTGAACTAGATATGGTCCGTGTGTAGGAAACACAGTTCTTTTCTTCTGAGCACACTCATGTTTCCCTCTGTATTAGAGACTCTAGAAAGCAATAGCGTGCGTCTTGCTCTAAAGCAGAATGTGTTTCATGGATGAGAACTGTGCAGTGTGTTTCCCTTCAGAAACGGAGTGAATGGCAGAAGTGTGTCTTCCTACAAGCAAGACTTCGTTTCAGGTAAACGCAGTCACTTTTCACCTCAAACGAAGCTACATTGTTCACTAAGCTCACACGTTTCTCGCTCTTAACTGAAAAGCATTGCATGTTAGAGGACCTGTGGTTTGTATCATTTTCGGAAACAGAGTTGAACTAGATATGGTCCGTGTGTGTAGGAAACACAGTTCTTTTGTTCTGAGCACACTCACGTTTCCCTCTGTATTAGAGACTCTAGAAAGCAAGAGCGTGCTTCCTGCTCTAAAGCAGAGTGTGTTTCATTGATGAGAACTGTGCCGTGTGTTTCCCTTCAGAAACGGAGTTAAATGCCAGGCTCTGTGTCTTTCTTCAAGCAAGACTTCGTTTCAGGTAAACGCAGTCACTTTTCACCTCAAACGAAGCTACATTGTTCACAAAGCTCACAGGTTTCTCCCTCTGAACTGAAAAGCATTGGATGTTAGAGGACCTGTGGTTTGTATTAGTTTCAGAAACAGAGTTGAACTAGATATGGTCCGTGTGTGTAGGAAACACAGTTCTTTTGTTCTGAGCACACTCACGTTTCCCTCTGTATTAGAGACTCTAGAAAGCAAAAGCATGCTTCTTGCTCTAAAGCTGAACGTGTTTCATGGAGGAGAACTGTGCCGCGTGTTTCCCTTCAGAAACGGAGTTAATGCCAGAAATGTGACTTCCTACAAGCAAGACTTCGTTTCAGGTAAAGGCAGTCACTTTACACCTCAAACGAAGCTACATTGTTCACGAAGCTCACACGTTTCTCGCTCTTAACTGAAAAGCATTGGATGTTAGACGACCTGTGGTTTGTATCAGTTTCAGAAACAGAGTTGAACTAGATATGGCCCGTGTGTGTAGGAAACACAATTCTTTTGTTCTGAGCACACTCACGTTTCCCTCTGTATTAGAGACTCTAGAAAGCAAGAGCTTGCCTCTTGCTCTAAAGCAGAGTGTGTTTCATGGATGGGAAATGTGCCGTGTGTTTCCCTTCAGAAACGGAGTTAAATGCCAGGCGTGTGTCTTCCTACAAGCAAGACTTCGTTTCAGGTAAACGCAGTCACTTTTCAGCTCAAACGAAGCTACATTGTTCACGAAGCTCACACGGTTCTCGCTCTTAACTGAAAAGCATTGGATGTTAGAGGACCTGTAGTTTGTATCAGTTTCAGAAACAGAGTTGAACTAGTTATGGTCCGTGTGTAGGAAACACAGTTCTTTTGTTCTGAGCACACTCACGTTTCCCTCTGTATTAGAGACTCTAGAAAGCAAGAGCGTGCTTCTTGGTCTAAAGCAGAGTGTGTTTCATGGATGAGAACTGTGCCGTGTGTTTCCCTTCAGAAACGGAGTTAAATGCCAGGCTCTGTGTCTTTCTTCAAGGAAGACTTCGTTTCAGGTAAACACAGTCACTTTTCACCTCAAATGAAGCTACATTGTTCAAGAAGCCCACAAGTTTCTTGCTCTTAACTGAAAAGCATTGGATGTTAGACGACCTTTGGTTTGTATCAGTTTCAGAAACAGAGTTGAACTAGATATGGTCCGAGTGTAGGAAACACAGTTCTTTTCTTCTGAGCACACTCATGTTTCCCTCTGTATTAGAGACTCTAGAAAGCAATAGCGTGCGTCTTGCTCTAAAGCAGAATGTGTTTCATGGATGAGAACTGTGCAGTGTGTTTCCCTTCAGAAACGGAGTGAATGGCAGAAGTGTGTCTTCCTACAAGCAAGACTTCGTTTCAGGTAAACGCAGTCACTTTTCACCTCAAACGAAGCTACATTGTTCACTAAGCTCACACGTTTCTCGCTCTTAACTGAAAAGCATTGCATGTTAGAGGACCTGTGGTTTGTATCATTTTCGGAAACAGAGTTGAACTAGATATGGTCCGTGTGTGTAGGAAACACAGTTCTTTTGTTCTGAGCACACTCACGTTTCCCTCTGTATTAGAGACTCTAGAAAGCAAAAGCATGCTTCTTGCTCTAAAGCTGAACGTGTTTCATGGAGGAGAACTGTGCCGCGTGTTTCCCTTCAGAAACGGAGTTAATGCCAGAAATGTGACTTCCTACAAGCAAGACTTCGTTTCAGGTAAAGGCAGTCACTTTACACCTCAAACGAAGCTACATTGTTCACGAAGCTCACACGTTTCTCGCTCTTAACTGAAAAGCATTGGATGTTAGACGACCTGTGGTTTGTATCAGTTTCAGAAACAGAGTTGAACTAGATATGGCCCGTGTGTGTAGGAAACACAATTCTTTTGTTCTGAGCACACTCACGTTTCCCTCTGTATTAGAGACTCTAGAAAGCAAGAGCTTGCCTCTTGCTCTAAAGCAGAGTGTGTTTCATGGATGGGAAATGTGCCGTGTGTTTCCCTTCAGAAATGGAGTTAAATGCCAGGCGTGTGTCTTCCTACAAGCAAGACTTCGTTTCAGGTAAACGCAGTCACTTTTCAGCTCAAACGAAGCTACATTGTTCACGAAGCTCACACGGTTCTCGCTCTTAACTGAAAAGCATTGGATGTTAGAGGACCTGTAGTTTGTATCAGTTTCAGAAACAGAGTTGAACTAGTTATGGTCCGTGTGTAGGAAACACAGTTCTTTTGTTCTGAGCACACTCACGTTTCCCTCTGTATTAGAGACTCTAGAAAGCAAGAGCGTGCTTCTTGGTCTAAAGCAGAGTGTGTTTCATGGATGAGAACTGTGCCGTGTGTTTCCCTTCAGAAACGGAGTTAAATGCCAGGCTCTGTGTCTTTCTTCATGGAAGACTTCGTTTCAGGTAAACACAGTCACTTTTCACCTCAAATGAAGCTACATTGTTCAAGAAGCCCACAAGTTTCTTGCTCTTAACTGAAAAGCATTGGATGTTAGACGACCTTTGGTTTGTATCAGTTTCAGAAACAGAGTTGAACTAGATATGGTCCGTGTGTAGGAAACACAGTTCTTTTCTTCTGAGCACACTCATGTTTCCCTCTGTATTAGAGACTCTAGAAAGCAATAGCGTGCGTCTTGCTCTAAAGCAGAATGTGTTTCATGGATGAGAACTGTGCAGTGTGTTTACCTTCAGAAACGGAGTGAATGGCAGAAGTGTGTCTTCCTACAAGCAAGACTTCGTTTCAGGTAAACGCAGTCACTTTTCACCTCAAACGAAGCTACATTGTTCACTAAGCTCACACGTTTCTCGCTCGTAACTGAAAAGCATTGGATGATAGATGACCTGTGGTTTTTATCAGTTTCAGAAACAGAGTTGAACTAGATATGGTCTGTGTGTGTAGGAAACACAGTTCTTTTGTTCTGAGCACACTCACGTTTCCCTCTGTATTAGAGACTCTAGAAAGCAAGAGCATGCTTCTTGCTCTAAAGCAGAGTGTGTTTCATGGATGAGAACTGTGCCTTGTGTTTCCCTTCAGAAACGGAGTTAAATGCCAGGCTCTATGTCTTTCTTCAAGCAAGACTTCGTTTCATGTAAACGCAGTCACTTTTCAGCTCAAACGAAGCTACATTGTTCACGAAGCTCACACGTTTCCCGCTCTTAACTGAAAAACATTGGATGTTAGAGGACCTGTTGTTTGTATCAGTTTCATAAACAGAGTTAAACTAGATATGGTCCGTGTGTAGGAAACACAGTTCTTTTGTTCTGAGCACACTCACGTTTCCCTCTGTATTAGAGACTCTAGAAAGCAAGAGCGTGCATCTTGCTCTAAAGCAGATTGTGTTTCATGGATGAGAACTGTGCCGTGTGTTTCCCTTCAGAAACGGATTTAATGCCAGAAGTGTGACTTCCTACAAGCAAGACTTCGTTTCAGGTAAAGGCAGTCACTTTTCACCTCAAACGAAGCTACATTGTTCACAATGCTCACACGTTTCTCGCTCTTAACTGAAAAGCATTGGATGTTAGACGACCTGTGGTTTGTATCAGTTTCAGAAACAGAGTTGAACTAGATATGGTCCGTGTGTTTAGGAAACACAACTCTTTTGTTCTGAGCACACTCACGTTTCCCTCTGTATTAGAGACTCTAGAAAGCAAGAGCGTGCTTCTTGCTCTAAAGCAGAGTGTGTTTCATGGATGGGAACTGTGCCGTGTGTTTCCCTTCAGAAATGGAGTTAAATGCCAGGCTCTGTGTCTTTCTTCAAGCAAGACTTCGTTTCAGGTAAACGCAGTCACTTTTCACCTCAAACGAAGCTACATTGTTCACAAAGCCCACACGTTTCTCGCTCTTAACTGAAAAGCATTGGATGTTAGAGGACCTGTGGTTTGTATCAGTTTCAGAAACAGAGTAGAACTAGTTATGGTCTGTGTGTGGAGGAAACACATTTCTTTTGTTCTGAGCACACTCATGTTTCCCTCTGTATTAGAGACTCTAGAAAGCAAGAGCGTGCTTCTTGCTCTAAAGCAGAGTGTGTTTCATGGAAGAGAACTGTGCCGTGTGTTTCCCTTCAGAAACGGAGTTAAATGCCAGGCTCTGTGTCTTTCTTAAAGCAAGACTTCGTTTCAGGGAAACGCAGTCACTTTTCAGCTCAAACGAAGCTACATTGTTCACAAAGCTCACTCGTTTCTCCCTCTGAACTGAAAAGCATTGGATGTTAGAGGACCTGTGGTTTGTATCAGTTTCAGAAACAGAGTTGAACTAGATATGGTCCGTGTTTGTAGGAAACACAGTTCTTTTGTTCTGAGCACACTCAGGTTTCCCTCTGTATTAGAGACTCTAGAAAGCAAAAGCATGCTTCATGCTCTAAAGCTGTACGTGTTTCATGGAAGAGAACTGTGCCTTGTGTTTCCCTTCAGAAACGGAGTTAAATGCCAGGCTCTGTGTCTTTCTTAAAGCAAGACTTCGTTTCAGGGAAACGCAGTCACTTTTCAGCTCAAACGAAGCTACATTGTTCACAAAGCTCACACGTTTCTCCCTCTGAACTGAAAAGCATTGGATGTTAGAGGACCTGTGGTTTGTATCAGTTTCAGAAACAGAGTTGAACTAGATATGGTCCGTGTGGGTTGGAAACACAGTTCTTTTGTTCTGAGCACACTCACGTTTCCCTCTGTATTAGAGACTCTAGAAAGCAAGAGCGTGCTTCTTGCTCTAAAGCAGATTGTGTTTCATGGTTGAGAACTGTGCCGTGTGTTTCCCTTCAGAAACGGAGTTAAATGCCAGAAGTGTGACTTCCTACAAGCAAGACTTCGTTTCAGGTAAAGGCAGTCACTTTTCACTTCAAACGAAGCTACATTGTTCACGAAGCTCACACGTTTCTCGCTCTTAACTGAAAAGCATTGGATGTTAGACGACCTGTGGTTTGTATCAGTTTCAAAAGCAGAGTTGAACTAGATATGGTCCGTGTGTGTAGGAAACACAATTCTTTTGTTCTGAGCACACTCACGTTTCCCTCTGTATTAGAGACTCTAGAAAGCAAGAGCGTGCCTCTTGCTCTAAAGCAGAGTGTGTTTCATGGATGGGAACTGTGCCGTGTGTTTCCCTTCAGAAACGGAGTTAAATGCCAGGCGTGTGTCTTCCTACAAACAAGACTTCCTTTAAGGTAAACGCAGTCACTTTTCAGCTTAAACGAAGCTACATTGTTCACGAAGCTCACACGTTTCTCGCTCTTAACTGAAAAGCATTGGATGTTAGAGGACCTGTTGTTTGTATCAGGTTAAGAAACAGAGTTAAACTTGATATGGTCCGTGTGTAGGAAACACAGTTCTTTTGTTCTGAGCACACTCACGTTTCCCTCTGTATTAGAGACTCTAGAAAGCAAGAGCGTGCATCTTGCTCTAAAGCAGATCGTGTTTCATGGATGAGAACTGTACCGTGTGTTTCCCTTCAGAAACGGAGATAAATGCCAGGCTCTGTGTCTTTCTTCAAGCAAGACTTCGTTTCAGGTAAACGCAGTCACTTTTCAGCTCAAACGAAGCTACATTGTTCACAAAGCTCACACGTTTCTCCTTCTGAACTGAAAAGCATTGGATGTTAGAGGACCTGTTGTTTGTATCAGTTTCAGAAACAGAGTTGAACTAGATATGGTACGTGTTTGTAGGAAACACAGTTCTTTTGTTCTGAGAACACTCACGTTTCCCTCTGTATTAGAGATTCTAGAAAGCAAAAGCATGCTTCTTGCTCTAAAGCTAAACGTGTTTCATGGATGAGAACTGTGCCGTGTGTTTCCCTTCAGAAACGGAGTTAATGCCAGAAGTGTGACTTCCTACAAGCAAGACTTCGTTTCAGGTAAAGGCAGTCACTTTTCATCTCAAATGAAGCTACATTGTTCACGAAGCTCACACGTTTCTCGCTCTTAACTGAAAAGCATTGGATGTTAGAGGACCTGTGGTTTGTATCAGTTTCAGAAACAGAGTTGAACTAGATATGGTCTGTGTGTGTAGGAAACACAGTTCTTTTGTTCTGAGCACACTCACGATTCCCTCTGTATTAGAGACTCTAGAAAGCAAGAGCATGCTTCTTTCTCTAAAGCAGAGTGTGTTTCATGGATGAGAACTGTGCCTTGTGTTTCCCTTCAGAAACGGAGTTAAATGCCAGGCTCTATGTCTTTCTTCAAGCAAGACTTCGTTTCATGTAAACGCAGTCACTTTTCAGCTCAAACGAAGCTACATTGTTCACAAAGCTCACACGTTTCTCCCTCTGAACTGAAAAGCCTTGGATGTTAGAGGACCTGTGGTTTGTATCAGTTTCAGAAACAGAGTTGAACTAGATATGGTCCGTGTTTGTAGGAAACACAGTTCTTTTGTTCTGAGCACACTCAGGTTTCCCTCTGTATTAGAGACTCTAGAAAGCAAAAGCATGCTTCATGCTGTAAAGCTGTACGTGTTTCATGGAAGAGAACTGTGCCGTGTGTTTCCCTTCAGAAACGGAGTTAAATGCCAGGCTCTGTGTCTTTCTTAAAGCAAGACTTCGTTTCAGGGAAACGCAGTCACTTTTCAGCTCAAACGAAGCTACATTGTTCACAAAGCTCACACGTTTCTCCCTCTGAACTGAAAAGCATTGGATGTTAGAGGACCTGTGGTTTGTATCAGTTTCAGAAACAGAGTTGAACTAGATATGGTCCGTGTGTAGGAAACACAGTTCTTTTGTTCTGAGCACACTCACGTTTCCCTCTGTATTAGAGACTCTAGAAAGCAAGAGCGTGCTTCTTGCTCTAAAGCAGATTGTGTTTCATGGATGAGAACTGTGCCATGTGTTTCCCTTCAGAAACGGAGATAAATGCCAGAAGTATGACTTCCTACAAGCAAGACTTCGTTTCAGGTAAAGGCAGTCACTTTTCACCTCAAACGAAGCTACATTGTTCACGAAGCTCACACGTTTCTCGCTCTTAACTGAAAAGCATTGGATGTTAGACGACCTGTGGTTTTTATCAGTTTCAAAAGCAGAGTTGAACTAGATATGGTCCGTGTGTGTAGGAAACACAATTCTTTTGTTCTGAGCACACTCACGTTTCCCTCTGTATTAGAGACTCTAGAAAGCAAGAGCGTGCCTCTTGCTCTAAAGCAGAGTGTGTTTCATGGATGGGAACTGTGCCGTGTGTTTCCCTTCAGAAACAGAGTTAAATGCCAGGCTCTGTGTCTTTCTTCAAGCAAGACTTCGTTTCAGGTAAACGCAGTCACTTTTCACCTCAAACGAAGCTACATTGTTCACAAAGCCCACACGTTTCTCGCTCTTAACTGAAAAGCATTGGATGTTAGAGGACCTGTGGTTTGTATCAGTTTCAGAAACAGAGTAGAACTAGTTATGGTCTGTGTGTGGAGGAAACACATTTCTTTTGTTCTGAGCACACTCATGTTTCCCTCTGTATTAGAGACTCTAGAAAGCAAGAGCGTGCTTCTTGCTCTAAAGCAGAGTGTGTTTCATGGAAGATAACTGTGCCGTGTGTTTCCCTTCAGAAACGGAGTTAAATGCCAGGCGTGTGTCTTCCTACAAACAAGACTTCCTTTAAGGTAAACGCAGTCACTTTTCAGCTCAAACGAAGCTACATTGTTCACGAAGCTCACACGTTTCTCGCTCTTAACTGAAAAGCATTGGATGTTAGAGGACCTGTTGTTTGTATCAGGTTAAGAAACAGAGTTAAACTAGATATGGTCCGTGTGTAGGAAACACAGTTCTTTTGTTCTGAGCACACTCACGTTTCCCTCTGTATTAGAGACTCTAGAAAGCAAGAGCGTGCATCTTGCTCTAAAGCAGATTGTCTTTCATGGATGAGAACTGTGCCATGTGTTTCCCTTCAGAAACGGAGTTAAATGCCAGGACCTGTGTCTTTCTTCAAGCAAGTCTTCGTTTCAGGTAAACGCAGTCACTTTTCAGCTCAAACGAAGGTACATTGTCCACAAAGCTCACACGTTTCTCCATCTGAATTGAAAAGCATTGGATGTTAGAGGACCTGTGGTTTGCATCAGTTTCAGAAACAGAGTTGAACCAGATATGGTCCGTGTTTGTAGGAAACACAGTTCTTTTGTTCTGAGCACACTCACGTTTCCCTCTGTATTAGAGACTCTAGAAAGCAAAAGCATGCTTCTTGCTCTAAAGCTAAACGTGTTTCATGGATGAGAACTGTGCCATGTGTTTCCCTTCAGAAACGGAGTTAATGCCAGAAGTGTGACTTCCTACAAGCAAGACTTCGTTTCGGGTAAAGGCAGTCACTTTTCACCTCAAATGAAGCTACATTGTTCACGAAGCTCACACGTTTCTCGCTCTTAACTGAAAAGCATTGGATGTTAGAGGACCTGTGGTTTGTATCAGTTTCAGAAACAGAGTTGAACTAGATATGGTCTGTGTGTGTAGGAAACACAGTTCTTTTGTTCTGAGCACACTCACGATTCCCTCTGTATTATAGACTCTAGAAAGCAAGAGCATGCTTCTTTCTCTAAAGCAGAGTGTGTTTCATGGATGAAAACTGTGCCTTGTGTTTCCCTTCAGAAACGGAGTTAAATGCCAAGCTCTATGTCTTTCTCCAAGCAAGACTTCGTTTCATGTAAACGCAGTCACTTTTCAGCTCAAACGAAGCTACATTGTTCACGAAGCTCACACGTTTCTCGGTCTTAACTGAAAAGCATTGGATGTTAGAGGACCTGTTGTTTGTATCAGTTTAAGAAGCAGAGTTAAACTAGATATGGTCCGTGTGTAGGAAACACAGTTCTTTTGTTCTGAGCACACTCACGTTTCCCTCTGTATTAGAGACTCTAGAAAACAAGAGCGTGCATCTTGCTCTAAAGCAGATTGTGTTTCATGGATGAGAACTGTGCCGTGTGTTTCCCTTCAGAAACGGAGTGAAATGCCAGGCTCTGTGTCTTTCTTCTAGCTAGACTTCGTTGCAGGTAAACGCAGTCACTTTTCAGCTCAAACGAAGCTACATTGTTCACAAAGCTCACACGTTTCTCCCTCTGAACTGAAAAGCATTGGATGTTAGAGGACCTATTGTTTGTAACAGTGTCAGAAACAGAGTTGAACTAGATATGGTCCGTGTGTAGGAAACACAGTTCTTTTGTTCTGAGCACACTCACGTTTCCCTCTGTATTAGAGACTCTAGAAAGCAAGAGCGTGCTTCTTGCTCTAAAGCAGATTGTGTTTCATGGAGGAGAACTGTGCCGTGTCTTTCCCTTCAGAAACGGAGTTAAATGCCAGAAATGTGACTTCCTACAAGCAAGACTTCGTTTCAGGTAAAGGCAGTCACTTTTCACTTCAAACGAAGCTACATTGTTCACGAAGCTCACACGTTTCTCGCTCTTAACTGAAAAGCATTGGATGTTAGACGACCTGTGGTTTGTATCAGTTTCAGAAGCAGAGTTGAACTAGATATGATCCGTGTGTGTAGAAAACACAATTCTTTTGTTCTGAGCACACTCACGTTTCCCTCTGTATTAGAGACTCTAGAAAGCAAGAGCGTGCCTCTTGCTCTAAAGCAGAGTGTGTTTCATGGATGGGAACTGTGCCGTGTGTTTCCCTTCAGAAACGGAGTTAAATGCCAGGCTCTGTGTCTTTCTTCAAGCAAGACTTCGTTTCAGGTAAACGCAGTCACTTTTCACCTCAAACGAAGCTACATTGTTCACAGAGCCCACACGTTTCTCGCTCTTAACTGAAAAGCATTGGATGTTAGAGGACCTGTGGTTTGTATCAGTTTCAGAAACAGAGTAGAACTAGTTATGGTCTGTGTGTGGAGGAAACACATTTCTTTTGTTCGGAGCACACTCATGTTTCCCTCTCTATTAGAGAATCTAGAAAGCAAGAGCGTGCTTCTTGCGCTAAAGCAGAGTGTGTTTCATGGAAGATAACTGTGCCGTGTGTTTCCCTTCAGAAACGGAGTTAAATGCCAGGCGTGTGTCTTCCTACAAACAAGACTTCGTTTAAGGTAAACACAGTCACTTTTCAGCTCAAACGAAGCTACATTGTTCACGAAGCTCACACGTTTCTCGCTCTTAACTGAAAAGCATTGGATGTTAGAGGACCTGTTGTTTGTATCAGGTTAAGAAACAGAGTTAAACTAGATATGGTCCGTGTGTAGGAAACACAGTTCTTTTGTTCTGAGCACACTCACGTTTCCCTCTGTATTAGAGACTCTAGAAAGCAAGAGCGTGCATCTTGCTCTAAAGCAGATTGTCTTTCATGGATGAGAACTGTGCCATGTGTTTCCCTTCAGAAACGGAGTTAAATGCCAGGACCTGTGTCTTTCTTCAAGCAAGTCTTCGTTTCAGGTAAACGCAGTCACTTTTCAGCTCAAACGAAGCTACATTGTCCACAAAGCTCACACGTTTCTCCATCTGAACTGAAAAGCATTGGATGTTAGAGGACCTGTGGTTTGCATCAGTTTCAGAAACAGAGTTGAACCAGATATGGTCCGTGTTTGTAGGAAACACAGTTCTTTTGTTCTGAGCACACTCATGTTTCCCTCTGTATTAGAGACTCTAGAAAGCAAAAGCATGCTTCTTGCTCTAAAGCTAAACGTGTTTCATGGATGAGAACTGTGCCGTGTGTTTCCCTTCAGAAACGGAGTTAATGCCTGAAGTGTGACTTCCTACAAGCAAGACTTCGTTTCAGGTAAAGGCAGTCACTTTTCACGTCAAACGAAGCTACATTGTTCACGAAGCTCACACGTTTCTCGCTCTTAACTCAAAAGCATTGGATGTTAGATGACCTGTGGTTTGTATCAGTTTCAGAAACAGAGTTGAACTAGATATGGTCTGTGTGTTTGGGAACACAATTCTTTTGTTCTGAGCACACTCACGTTTCCCTCTGTATTAGAGACTCTAGAAAGCAAGAGCGTGCTTCTTGCTCTAAAGCAGAGTGTGTTTCATGGATGGGAACTGTGCCGTGTGTTTCCCTTCAGAAACGGAGTTAAATGCCAGGCTCTGTGTCTTTCTTCAAGCAAGACTTCGTTTCAGGTAAACGCAGTCACTTTTCAGCTCAAAGGAAGCTACATTGTTCACGAAGCTCACACGTTTCTCGCTCTTAACTGAAAAGCATTGGATGTTAGAGGACCTGTGGTTTGTATCAGTTTAAGAAACAGAGTTGAACTAGATATGGTCCGTGTTTGTAGGAAACACAGTTCTTTTGTTCTGAGCACACTCAGGTTTCCCTCTGTATTAGAGACTCTAGAAAGCAAAAGCATGCTTCATGCTCTAAAGCTGTACGTGTTTCATGGAAGAGAACTGTGCCGTGTGTTTCCCTTCAGAAACGGAGTTAAATGCCAGGCTCTGTGTCTTTCTTAAAGCAAGACTTCGTTTCAGGGAAACGCAGTCACTTTTCAGCTCAAACGAAGCTACATTGTTCACAAAGCTCACACGTTTCTCCCTCTGAACTGAAAAGCATTGGATGTTAGAGGACCTGTGGTTTGTATCAGTTTCAGAAACAGAGTTGAACTAGATATGGTCTGTGTGTGTAGGAAACACAGTTCTTTTGTTCTGAGCACACTCACGATTCCCTCTGTATTAGAGACTCTAGAAAGCAAGAGCATGCTTCTTTCTCTAAAGCAGAGTGTGTTTCATGGATGAGAACTGTGCCTTGTGTTTCCCTTCAGAAACGGAGTTAAATGCCAAGCTCTATGTCTTTCTTCAAGCAAGACTTCGTTTCATGTAAACGCAGTCACTTTTCAGCTCAAACGAAGCTACATTGTTCACGAAGCTCACACGTTTCTCGGTCTTAACTGAAAAGCATTGGATGTTAGAGGACCTGTTGTTTGTATCAGTTTAAGAAGCAGAGTTAAACTAGATATGGTCCGTGTTTAGGAAACACAGTTCTTTTGTTCTGAGCACACTCACGTTTCCCTCTGTATTAGAGACTCTAGAAAGCAAGAGCGTGCATCTTGCTCTAAAGCAGATTGTGTTTCATGGATGAGAACTTGCCGTGTGTTTCCCTTCAGAAACGGAGTGAAATGCCAGGCTCTGTGTCTTTCTTCAAGCTAGACTTCGTTTCAGGTAAACGCAGTCACTTTTCAGCTCAAACGAAGCTACATTGTTCACAAAGCTCACACATTTCTCCCTCTGAACTGAAAAGCATTGGATGTTAGAGGACCTGTTGTTTGTAACAGTTTCAGAAACAGAGTTGAACTAGATATGGTGCGTGTGTAGGAAACACAGTTCTTTTGTTCTGAGCACACTCACGTTTCCCTCTGTATTAGAGACTCTACAAAGCAAGAGCGTGCTTCTTGCTCTAAAACAGATTGTGTTTCATGGATGAGAACTGTGCCGTGTCTTTCCCTTCAGAAACGGAGTTAAATGCCAGAAGTGTGACTTCCTACAAGCAAGACTTCGTTTCAGGTAAAGGCAGTCACTTTTCACTTCTAACGAAGCTACATTGTTCACGAAGCTCACACGTTTCTCGCTCTTAACTGAAAAGCATTGGATGTTAGACGACATGTGGTTTGTATCAGTTTCAGAAGCAGAGTTGAACTAGATATGATCCGTGTGTGTAGGAAACAGAGTTCTTTTGTTCTGAGCACACTCACGTTTCCCTCTGTATTAGAGACTCTAGAAAGCAAGAGCGTGCCTCTTGCTCTAAAGCAGAGTGTGTTTCATGGATGGGAACTGTGCCGTGTGTTTCCCTTCAGAAACGGAGTTAAATGCCAGGCTCTGTGTCTTTCTTCAAGCAAGACTTCGTTTCAGGTAAACGCAGTCACTTTTCAGCTCAAACGAAGCTACATTGTTCACGAAGCTCACACGTTTCTCGCTCTTAACTGAAAAGCATTGGATGTTAGAGGACCTGTTGTTTGTATCAGGTTAAGAAACAGAGTTAAACTAGATATGGTCCGTGTGTAGGAAACACAGTTCTTTTGTTCTGAGCACACTCACGTTTCCCTCTGTATTAGAGACTCTAGAAAGCAAGAGCGTGCATCTTGCTCTAAAGCAGATTGTGTTTCATGGATGAGAACTGTGCCGTGTGTTTCCCTTCAGAAACGGAGTTAAATGCCATGCTCTGTGTCTTTCTTCAAGCAAGACTTCGTTTCAGGTAAACGCAGTCACTTTTCAGCTCAAACGAAGCTACATTGTTCACAAAGCTCACACGTTTCTCCCTCTGAAATGAAAAGCATTGGATGTTAGAGGACCTGTGGTTTGTATCAGTTTCAGAAACAGAGTTGAACTAGATATGGTCCGTGTTTGTAGGAAACACAGTTCTTTTGTTCTGAGCACACTCACGTTTCCCTCTGTATTAGAGACTCTAGAAAGCAAAAGCATGCTTCTTGCTCTAAAGCTAAACGAGTTTCATGGATGAGAACTGTGCCGTGTGTTTCCCTTCAGAAACGGAGCTAATGCCAGAAGTGTGACTTCCTACAAGCAAGACTTCGTTTCAGGTAAACGCAGTCACTTTTCACCTCAAACGAAGCTACATTGTTCACAAAGCCCACACGTTTCTCGCTCTTAACTGAAAAGCATTGGATGTTAGAGGACCTCTGGTTTGTATCAATTTCAGAAACAGACTAGAACTAGTTTTGGTCTGTGTGTGGAGGAAACACATTTCTTTTGTTCTGAGCACACTCATGTTTCCCTCTGTATTAGAGACTCTAGAAAGCAAGAGCATGCTTCTTGCTCTAAAGCTAAACGTGTTTCATGGATGAGAACTGTGCCGTGTGTTTCCCTTCAGAAATGGAGTTATATGACAGGCTCTGTGCCTTCCTACAAGCAAGACTTCGTTTCAGGTAAACGCAGTCACTTTTCAGCTCAAACGAAGCTACATTGTTCACAAAGCCCACACGTTTCTCCCTCTGAACTGAAAAGCATTGGATGTTAGAGGACCTGTGGTTTGCATCAGTTTCAGAAACAGAGTTGAACCAGATATGGTCCGTGTTTGTAGGAAACACAGTTCTTTTGTTCTGAGCACACTCACGTTTCCCTCTGTATTAGAGACTCTAGAAAGCAAAAGCATGCTTCTTGCTCTAAAGCTAAACGTGTTTCATGGATGAGAACTGTGCCGTGTGTTTCCCTTCTGAAACGGAGTTAATGCCTGAAGTGTGACTTCCTACAAGCAAGACTTCGTTTCAGGTAAAGGCAGTCACTTTTCACCTCAAACGAAGCTACATTGTTCACGAAGCTCACACGTTTCTCGCTCTTAACTGAAAAGCATTGGATGTTAGAGGACCTGTGGTTTGTATCAGTTTCAGAAACAGAGTTGAACTAGATATGGTCCGTGTTTGTAGGAAACACAGTTCTTTTGTTCTGAGCACACTCAGGTTTCCCTCTGTATTAGAGACTCTAGAAAGCAAAAGCATGCTTCATGCTCTAAAGCTGTACGTGTTTCATGGAAGAGAACTGTGCCGTGTGTTTCCCTTCAGAAACGGAGTTAAATGCCAGGCTCTGTGTCTTTCTTAAAGCAAGACTTCGTTTCAGGGAAACGCAGTCACTTTTCAGCTCAAACGAAGCTACATTGTTCACAAAGCTCACACGTTTCTCCCTCTGAACTGAAAAGCATTGGATGTTAGAGGACCTGTGGTTTGTATCAGTTTCAGAAACAGAGTTGAACTAGATATGGTCCGTGTTTGTAGGAAACACAGTTCTTTTGTTCTGAGCACACTCAGGTTTCCCTCTGTATTAGAGACTCTAGAAAGCAAAAGCATGCTTCATGCTCTAAAGCTGTACGTGTTTCATGGAAGAGAACTGTGCCGTGTGTTTCCCTTCAGAAATGGAGTTAAATGCCAGGCTCTGTGTCTTTCTTAAAGCAAGACTTCGTTTCAGGGAAATGCATTCACTTTTCAGCTCAAACGAAGCTACATTGTTCACAAAGCTCACACGTTTCTCCCTCTGAACTGAAAAGCATTGGATGTTAGAGGACCAGTGGTTTGTATCAGTTTCAGAAACAGAGTTGAACTAGATATGGTCCGTGTGTAGGAAACACAGTTCTTTTGTTCTGAGCACACTCACGTTTCCCTCTGTATTAGAGACTCTAGAAAGCAAGAGCGTGCTTCTTGCTCTAAAGCAGATTGTGTTTCATGGATGAGAACTGTGCCATGTGTTTCCCTTCAGAAACGGAGTTAAATGCCAGAAGTGTGACTTCCTACAAGCAAGACTTCGTTTCAGGTAAAGGCAGTCACTTTTCACCTCAAACGAAGCTACATTGTTCACGAAGCTCACACGTTTCTCGCTCTTAACTGAAAAGCATTGGATGTTAGACGACCTGTGGTTTGTATCAGTTTCAAAAGCAGAGTTGAACTAGATATGGTCCGTGTGTGTAGGAAACACAATTCTTTTGTTCTGAGCACACTCACGTTTCCCTCTGTATTAGAGACTCTAGAAAGCAAGAGCGTGCCTCTTGCTCTAAAGCAGAGTGTGTTTCATGGATGGGAACTGTGCCGTGTGTTTCCCTTCAGAAACAGAGTTAAATGCCAGGCTCTGTGTCTTTCTTCAAGCAAGACTTCGTTTCAGGTAAACGCAGTCACTTTTCACCTCAAACGAAGCTACATTGTTCACAAAGCCCACACGTTTCTCGCTCTTAACTGAAAAGCATTGGATGTTAGAGGACCTGTGGTTTGTATCAGTTTCAGAAACAGAGTAGAACTAGTTATGGTCTGTGTGTGGAGGAAACACATTTCTTTTGTTCTGAGCACACTCATGTTTCCCTCTGTATTAGAGACTCTAGAAAGCAAGAGCGTGCTTCTTGCTCTAAAGCAGAGTGTGTTTCATGGAAGATAACTGTGCCGTGTGTTTCCCTTCAGAAACGGAGTTAAATGCCAGGCGTGTGTTTTCCTACAAACAAGACTTCCTTTAAGGTAAACGCAGTCACTTTTCAGCTCAAACGAAGCTACATTGTTCACGAAGCTCACACGTTTCTCGCTCTTAACTGAAAAGCATTGGATGTTAGAGGACCTGTTGTTTGTATCAGGTTAAGAAACAGAGTTAAACTAGATATGGTCCGTGTGTAGGAAACACAGTTCTTTTGTTCTGAGCACACTCACGTTTCCCTCTGTATTAGAGACTCTAGAAAGCAAGAGCGTGCATCTTGCTCTAAAGCAGATCGTGTTTCATGGATGACAACTGTACCGTGTGTTTCCCTTCAGAAACGGAGATAAATGCCAGGCTCTGTGTCTTTCTTCAAGCAAGACTTCGTTTCAGGTAAACGCAGTCACTTTTCAGCTCAAACGAAGCTACATTGTTCACAAAGCTCACACGTTTCTCCTTCTGAACTGAAAAGCATTGGATGTTAGAGGACCTGTTGTTTGTATCAGTTTCAGAAACAGAGTTGAACTAGATATGGTCCGTGTTTGTAGGAAACACAGTTCTTTTGTTCTGAGAACACTCACGTTTCCCTCTGTATTAGAGATTCTAGAAAGCAAAAGCATGCTTCTTGCTCTAAAGCTAAACGTGTTTCATGGATGAGAACTGTGCCGTGTGTTTCCCTTCAGAAACGGAGTTAATGCCAGAAGTGTGACTTCCTACAAGCAAGACTTCGTTTCGGGTAAAGGCAGTCACTTTTCACCTCAAATGAAGCTACATTGTTCACGAAGCTCACACGTTTCTCGCTCTTAACTGAAAAGCATTGGATGTTAGAGGACCTGTGGTTTGTATCAGTTTCAGAAACAGAGTTGAACTAGATATGGTCTGTGTGTGTAGGAAACACAGTTCTTTTGTTCTGAGCACACTCACGATTCCCTCTGTATTAGAGACTCTAGAAAGCAAGAGCATGCTTCTTTCTCTAAAGCAGAGTGTGTTTCATGGATGAGAACTGTGCCTTGTGTTTCCCTTCAGAAACGGAGTTAAATGCCAAGCTCTATGTCTTTCTTCAAGCAAGACTTTGTTTCATGTAAACGCAGTCACTTTTCAGCTCAAACGAAGCTACATTGTTCACAAAGCTCACACGTTTCTCGGTCTTAACTGAAAAGCATTGGATGTTAGAGGACCTGTTGTTTGTAACAGTTTCAGAAACAGAGTTGAACTAGATATGGTCCGTGTGTAGGAAACACAGTTCTTTTGTTCTGAGCACACTCACGTTTCCCTCTGTATTAGAGACTCTAGAAAGCAAGAGCGTGCTTCTTGCTCTAAAGCAGATTGTGTTTCATGGATGAGAACTGTGCCGTGTCTTTCCCTTCAGAAACGGAGTTAAATGCCAGAAGTGTGACTTCCTACAAGCAAGACTTCATTTCAGGTAAATGCAGTCACTTTTCACTTCAAACGAAGCTACATTGTTCACGAAGCTCACACGTTTCTCGCTCTTAACTGAAAAGCATTGGATGTTAGACGACCTGTGGTTTGTATCAGTTTCAGAAGCAGAGTTGAACTAGATATGATCCGTGTGTGTAGGAAACACAATTCTTTTGTTCTGAGCACACTCACGTTTCCCTCTGTATTAGAGACTCTAGAAAGCAAGAGCGTGCCTCTTGCTCTAAAGCAGAGTGTGTTTCATGGATGGGAACTGTGCCGTGTGTTTCCCTTCAGAAACGGTGTTAAATGCCAGGCTCTGTGTCTTTCTTCAAGCAAGACTTCGTTTCAGGTAAACACAGTCACTTTTCACCTCAAACGAAGCTACATTGTTCACAAAGCCCACACGTTTCTCGCTCTTAACTGAAAAGCATTGGATGTTAGAGGACCTGTGGTTTGTATCAGTTTCAGAAACAGAGTAGAACTAGTTATGGTCTGTGTGTGGAGGAAACACATTTCTTTTGTTCGGAGCACACTCATGTTTCCCTCTGTATTAGAGAATCTAGAAAGCAAGAGCGTGCTTCTTGCGCTAAAGCAGAGTGTGTTTCATGGAAGATAACTGTGCCGTGTGTTTCCCTTCAGAAACGGAGTTAAATGCCAGGCGTGTGTCTTCCTACAAACAAGACTTCGTTTAAGGTAAACACAGTCACTTTTCAGCTCAAACGAAGCTACATCGTTCACGAAGCTCACACGTTTCTCGCTCTTAACTGAAAAGCATTGGATGTTAGAGGACCTGTTGTTTGTATCAGGTTAAGAAACAGAGTTAAACTAGATATGGTCCGTGTGTAGGAAACACAGTTCTTTTGTTCTGAGCACACTCCCGTTTCCCTCTGTATTAGAGACTCTAGAAAGCAAGAGCGTGCATCTTGCTCTAAAGCAGATTGTCTTTCATGGATGAGAACTGTGCCATGTGTTTCCCTTCAGAAACGGAGTTAAATGCCAGGACCTGTGTCTTTCTTCAAGCAAGTCTTCGTTTCAGGTAAACGCAGTGACTTTTCAGCTCAAACGAAGCTACATTGTCCACAAAGCTCACACGTTTCTCCCTCTGAACTGAAAAGCATTGGATGTTAGAGGACCTGTGGTTTGTATCAGTTTCAGAAACAGAGTTGAACTAGATATGGTCCGTGTTTGTAGGAAACACAGTTCTTTTGTTCTGAGCACACTCACGTTTCCCTCTGTATTAGAGACTCTAGAAAGCAAGAGCGTGCATCTTGCTCTAAAGCAGATTGTCTTTCATGGATGAGAACTGTGCCATGTGTTTCCCTTCAGAAACGGAGTTACATGCCAGGACCTGTGTCTTTCTTCAAGCAAGTCTTCGTTTCAGGTAAACGCAGTCACTTTTCAGCTCAAACGAAGCTACATTGTCCACAAAGCTCACACGTTTCTCCCTCTGAACTGAAAAGCATTGGATGTTAGAGGACCTGTGGTTTGCATCAGTTTCAGAAACAGAGTTGAACCAGATATGGTCCGTGTTTGTAGGAAACACAGTTCTTTTGTTCTGAGCACACTCATGTTTCCCTCTGTATTAGAGACTCTAGAAAGCAAAAGCATGCTTCTTGCTCTAAAGCTAAACGTGTTTCATGGATGAGAACTGTGCCGTGTCTTTCCCTTCAGAAACGGAGTTAATGCCTGAAGTGTGACTTCCTACAAGCAAGACTTCGTTTCAGGTAAAGGCAGTCACTTTTCACTTCAAACGAAGCTACATTGTTCACGAAGCTCACACGTTTCTCGCTCTTAACTGAAAAGCATTGGATGTTAGATGACCTGTGGTTTGTATCAGTTTCAGAAACAGAGTTGAACTAGATATGGTCTGTGTGTTTAGGAAACACAATTCTTTTGTTCTGAGCACACTCACGTTTCCCTCTGTATTAGAGACTCTAGAAAGCAAGAGCGTGCTTCTTGCTCTAAAGCAGAGTGTGTTTCATGGATGGGAACTGTGCCGTGTGTTTCCCTTCAGAAACGGAGTTAAATGCCAGGCTCTGTGTCTTTCTTCAAGCAAGACTTCGTTTCAGGTAAACGCAGTCACTTTTCAGCTCAAAGGAAGCTACATTGTTCACGAAGCTCACACGTTTCTCGCTCTTAACTGAAAAGCATTGGATTTTAGAGGACCTGTGGTTTGTATCAGTTTCAGAAACAGAGTTGAACTAGATATGGTCCGTGTTTGTAGGAAACACAGTTCTTTTGTTCTGAGCACACTCAGGTTTCCCTCTGTATTAGAGACTCTAGAAAGCAAAAGCATGCTTCATGCTCTAAAGCTGTACGTGTTTCATGGAAGAGAACTGTGCCATGTGTTTCCCTTCAGAAACGGAGTTAAATGCCAGGCTCTGTGTCTTTCTTAAAGCAAGACTTCGTTTCAGGGAAACGCAGTCACTTTTCAGCTCAAACGAAGCTACATTGTTCACAAAGCTCACACGTTTCTCCCTCTGAACTGAAAAGCATTGGATGTTAGAGGACCTGTGGTTTGTATCAGTTTCAGAAACAGAGTTGAACTAGATATGGTCCATGTTTGTAGGAAACACAGTTCTTTTGTTCTGAGCACACTCAGGTTTCCCTCTGTATTAGAGACTCTAGAAAGCAAAAGCATGCTTCATGATCTAAAGCTGTACGTGTTTCATGGAAGAGAACTGTGCCGTGTGTTTCCCTTCAGAAACGGAGTTAAATGCCAGGCTCTGTGTCTTTCTTAAAGCAAGACTTCGTTTCAGGGAAACGCAGTCACTTTTCAGCTCAAACGAAGCTACATTGTTCACAAAGCTCACACGTTTCTCCCTCTGAACTGAAAAGCATTGGATGTTAGAGGACCTGTGGTTTGTATCAGTTTCAGAAACAGAGTTGAACTAGATATGGTCCGTGTTTGTAGGAAACACAGTTCTTTTGTTCTGAGCACACTCAGGTTTCCCTCTGTATTAGAGACTCTAGAAAGCAAAAGCATGCTTCATGCTCTAAAGCTGTACGTGTTTCATGGAAGAGAACTGTGCCGTGTGTTTCCCTTCAGAAATGGAGTTAAATGCCAGGCTCTGTGTCTTTCTTAAAGCAAGACTTCGTTTCAGGGAAATGCATTCACTTTTCAGCTCAAACGAAGCTACATTGTTCACAAAGCTCACACGTTTCTCCCTCTGAACTGAAAAGCATTGGATGTTAGAGGACCAGTGGTTTGTATCAGTTTCAGAAACAGAGTTGAACTAGATATGGTCCGTGTGTAGGAAACACAGTTCTTTTGTTCTGAGCACACTCACGTTTCCCTCTGTATTAGAGACTCTAGAAAGCAAGAGCGTGCTTCTTGCTCTAAAGCAGATTGTGTTTCATGGATGAGAACTGTGCCATGTGTTTCCCTTCAGAAACGGAGTTAAATGCCAGAAGTGTGACTTCCTACAAGCAAGACTTCGTTTCAGGTAAAGGCAGTCACTTTTCACCTCAAACGAAGCTACATTGTTCACGAAGCTCACACGTTTCTCGCTCTTAACTGAAAAGCATTGGATGTTAGACGACCTGTGGTTTGTATCAGTTTCAAAAGCAGAGTTGAACTAGATATGGTCCGTGTGTGTAGGAAACACAATTCTTTTGTTCTGAGCACACTCACGTTTCCCTCTGTATTAGAGACTCTAGAAAGCAAGAGCGTGCCTCTTGCTCTAAAGCAGAGTGTGTTTCATGGATGGGAACTGTGCCGTGTGTTTCCCTTCAGAAACAGAGTTAAATGCCAGGCTCTGTGTCTTTCTTCAAGCAAGACTTCGTTTCAGGTAAACGCAGTCACTTTTCACCTCAAACGAAGCTACATTGTTCACAAAGCCCACACGTTTCTCGCTCTTAACTGAAAAGCATTGGATGTTAGAGGACCTGTGGTTTGTATCAGTTTCAGAAACAGAGTAGAACTAGTTATGGTCTGTGTGTGGAGGAAACACATTTCTTTTGTTCTGAGCACACTCATGTTTCCCTCTGTATTAGAGACTCTAGAAAGCAAGAGCGTGCTTCTTGCTCTAAAGCAGAGTGTGTTTCATGGAAGATAACTGTGCCGTGTGTTTCCCTTCAGAAACGGAGTTAAATGCCAGGCGTGTGTTTTCCTACAAACAAGACTTCCTTTAAGGTAAACGCAGTCACTTTTCAGCTCAAACGAAGCTACATTGTTCACGAAGCTCACACGTTTCTCGCTCTTAACTGAAAAGCATTGGATGTTAGAGGACCTGTTGTTTGTATCAGGTTAAGAAACAGAGTTAAACTAGATATGGTCCGTGTGTAGGAAACACAGTTCTTTTGTTCTGAGCACACTCACGTTTCCCTCTGTATTAGAGACTCTAGAAAGCAAGAGCGTGCATCTTGCTCTAAAGCAGATCGTGTTTCATGGATGACAACTGTACCGTGTGTTTCCCTTCAGAAACGGAGATAAATGCCAGGCTCTGTGTCTTTCTTCAAGCAAGACTTCGTTTCAGGTAAACGCAGTCACTTTTCAGCTCAAACGAAGCTACATTGTTCACAAAGCTCACACGTTTCTCCTTCTGAACTGAAAAGCATTGGATGTTAGAGGACCTGTTGTTTGTATCAGTTTCAGAAACAGAGTTGAACTAGATATGGTCCGTGTTTGTAGGAAACACAGTTCTTTTGTTCTGAGAACACTCACGTTTCCCTCTGTATTAGAGATTCTAGAAAGCAAAAGCATGCTTCTTGCTCTAAAGCTAAACGTGTTTCATGGATGAGAACTGTGCCGTGTGTTTCCCTTCAGAAACGGAGTTAATGCCAGAAGTGTGACTTCCTACAAGCAAGACTTCGTTTCGGGTAAAGGCAGTCACTTTTCACCTCAAATGAAGCTACATTGTTCACGAAGCTCACACGTTTCTCGCTCTTAACTGAAAAGCATTGGATGTTAGAGGACCTGTGGTTTGTATCAGTTTCAGAAACAGAGTTGAACTAGATATGGTCTGTGTGTGTAGGAAACACAGTTCTTTTGTTCTGAGCACACTCACGATTCCCTCTGTATTAGAGACTCTAGAAAGCAAGAGCATGCTTCTTTCTCTAAAGCAGAGTGTGTTTCATGGATGAGAACTGTGCCTTGTGTTTCCCTTCAGAAACGGAGTTAAATGCCAAGCTCTATGTCTTTCTTCAAGCAAGACTTTGTTTCATGTAAACGCAGTCACTTTTCAGCTCAAACGAAGCTACATTGTTCACAAAGCTCACACGTTTCTCGGTCTTAACTGAAAAGCATTGGATGTTAGAGGACCTGTTGTTTGTAACAGTTTCAGAAACAGAGTTGAACTAGATATGGTCCGTGTGTAGGAAAAACAGTTCTTTTGTTCTGAGCACACTCACGTTTCCCTCTGTATTAGAGACTCTAGAAAGCAAGAGCGTGCTTCTTGCTCTAAAGCAGATTGTGTTTCATGGATGAGAACTGTGCCGTGTCTTTCCCTTCAGAAACGGAGTTAAATGCCAGAAGTGTGACTTCCTACAAGCAAGACTTCATTTCAGGTAAATGCAGTCACTTTTCACTTCAAACGAAGCTACATTGTTCACGAAGCTCACACGTTTCTCGCTCTTAACTGAAAAGCATTGGATGTTAGACGACCTGTGGTTTGTATCAGTTTCAGAAGCAGAGTTGAACTAGATATGATCCGTGTGTGTAGGAAACACAATTCTTTTGTTCTGAGCACACTCACGTTTCCCTCTGTATTAGAGACTCTAGAAAGCAAGAGCGTGCCTCTTGCTCTAAAGCAGAGTGTGTTTCATGGATGGGAACTGTGCCGTGTGTTTCCCTTCAGAAACGGTGTTAAATGCCAGGCTCTGTGTCTTTCTTCAAGCAAGACTTCGTTTCAGGTAAACACAGTCACTTTTCACCTCAAACGAAGCTACATTGTTCACAAAGCCCACACGTTTCTCGCTCTTAACTGAAAAGCATTGGATGTTAGAGGACCTGTGGTTTGTATCAGTTTCAGAAACAGAGTAGAACTAGTTATGGTCTGTGTGTGGAGGAAACACATTTCTTTTGTTCGGAGCACACTCATGTTTCCCTCTGTATTAGAGAATCTAGAAAGCAAGAGCGTGCTTCTTGCGCTAAAGCAGAGTGTGTTTCATGGAAGATAACTGTGCCGTGTGTTTCCCTTCAGAAACGGAGTTAAATGCCAGGCGTGTGTCTTCCTACAAACAAGACTTCGTTTAAGGTAAACACAGTCACTTTTCAGCTCAAACGAAGCTACATCGTTCACGAAGCTCACACGTTTCTCGCTCTTAACTGAAAAGCATTGGATGTTAGAGGACCTGTTGTTTGTATCAGGTTAAGAAACAGAGTTAAACTAGATATGGTCCGTGTGTAGGAAACACAGTTCTTTTGTTCTGAGCACACTCCCGTTTCCCTCTGTATTAGAGACTCTAGAAAGCAAGAGCGTGCATCTTGCTCTAAAGCAGATTGTCTTTCATGGATGAGAACTGTGCCATGTGTTTCCCTTCAGAAACGGAGTTAAATGCCAGGACCTGTGTCTTTCTTCAAGCAAGTCTTCGTTTCAGGTAAACGCAGTGACTTTTCAGCTCAAACGAAGCTACATTGTCCACAAAGCTCACACGTTTCTCCCTCTGAACTGAAAAGCATTGGATGTTAGAGGACCTGTGGTTTGTATCAGTTTCAGAAACAGAGTTGAACTAGATATGGTCCGTGTTTGTAGGAAACACAGTTCTTTTGTTCTGAGCACACTCACGTTTCCCTCTGTATTAGAGACTCTAGAAAGCAAGAGCGTGCATCTTGCTCTAAAGCAGATTGTCTTTCATGGATGAGAACTGTGCCATGTGTTTCCCTTCAGAAACGGAGTTACATGCCAGGACCTGTGTCTTTCTTCAAGCAAGTCTTCGTTTCAGGTAAACGCAGTCACTTTTCAGCTCAAACGAAGCTACATTGTCCACAAAGCTCACACGTTTCTCCCTCTGAACTGAAAAGCATTGGATGTTAGAGGACCTGTGGTTTGCATCAGTTTCAGAAACAGAGTTGAACCAGATATGGTCCGTGTTTGTAGGAAACACAGTTCTTTTGTTCTGAGCACACTCATGTTTCCCTCTGTATTAGAGACTCTAGAAAGCAAAAGCATGCTTCTTGCTCTAAAGCTAAACGTGTTTCATGGATGAGAACTGTGCCGTGTCTTTCCCTTCAGAAACGGAGTTAATGCCTGAAGTGTGACTTCCTACAAGCAAGACTTCGTTTCAGGTAAAGGCAGTCACTTTTCACTTCAAACGAAGCTACATTGTTCACGAAGCTCACACGTTTCTCGCTCTTAACTGAAAAGCATTGGATGTTAGATGACCTGTGGTTTGTATCAGTTTCAGAAACAGAGTTGAACTAGATATGGTCTGTGTGTTTAGGAAACACAATTCTTTTGTTCTGAGCACACTCACGTTTCCCTCTGTATTAGAGACTCTAGAAAGCAAGAGCGTGCTTCTTGCTCTAAAGCAGAGTGTGTTTCATGGATGGGAACTGTGCCGTGTGTTTCCCTTCAGAAACGGAGTTAAATGCCAGGCTCTGTGTCTTTCTTCAAGCAAGACTTCGTTTCAGGTAAACGCAGTCACTTTTCAGCTCAAAGGAAGCTACATTGTTCACGAAGCTCACACGTTTCTCGCTCTTAACTGAAAAGCATTGGATTTTAGAGGACCTGTGGTTTGTATCAGTTTCAGAAACAGAGTTGAACTAGATATGGTCCGTGTTTGTAGGAAACACAGTTCTTTTGTTCTGAGCACACTCAGGTTTCCCTCTGTATTAGAGACTCTAGAAAGCAAAAGCATGCTTCATGCTCTAAAGCTGTACGTGTTTCATGGAAGAGAACTGTGCCATGTGTTTCCCTTCAGAAACGGAGTTAAATGCCAGGCTCTGTGTCTTTCTTAAAGCAAGACTTCGTTTCAGGGAAACGCAGTCACTTTTCAGCTCAAACGAAGCTACATTGTTCACAAAGCTCACACGTTTCTCCCTCTGAACTGAAAAGCATTGGATGTTAGAGGACCTGTGGTTTGTATCAGTTTCAGAAACAGAGTTGAACTAGATATGGTCCATGTTTGTAGGAAACACAGTTCTTTTGTTCTGAGCACACTCAGGTTTCCCTCTGTATTAGAGACTCTAGAAAGCAAAAGCATGCTTCATGATCTAAAGCTGTACGTGTTTCATGGAAGAGAACTGTGCCGTGTGTTTCCCTTCAGAAATGGAGTTAAATGCCAGGCTCTGTGTCTTTCTTAAAGCAAGACTTCGTTTCAGGGAAACGCAGTCACTTTTCAGCTCAAACGAAGCTACATTGTTCACAAAGCTCACACGTTTCTCCCTCTGAACTGAAAAGCATTGGATGTTAGAGGACCTGTGTTTTGTATCAGTTTCAGAAACAGAGTTGAACTAGATATGGTCCGTGTGTAGGAAACACAGTTCTTTTGTTCTGAGCACACTCACGTTTCCCTCTGTATTAGAGACTCTAGAAAGCAAGAGCGTGCTTCTTGCTCTAAAGCAGATTGTGTTTCATGGATGAGAACTGTGCCATGTGTTTCCCTTCAGAAACGGAGTTAAATGCCAGAAGTGTGACTTCCTACAAGCAAGACTTCGTTTCAGGTAAAGGCAGTCACTTTTCACCTCAAACGAAGCTACATTGTTCACGAAGCTCACACGTTTCTCGCTCTTAACTGAAAAGCATTGGATGTTAGACGACCTGTGGTTTGTATCAGTTTCAAAAGCAGAGTTGAACTAGATATGGTCCGTGTGTGTAGGAAACACAATTCTTTTGTTCTGAGCACACTCACGTTTCCCTCTGTATTAGAGACTCTAGAAAGCAAGAGCGTGCCTCTTGCTCTAAAGCAGAGTGTGTTTCATGGATGGGAACTGTGCCGTGTGTTTCCCTTCAGAAACAGAGTTAAATGCCAGGCTCTGTGTCGTTCTTCAAGCAAGACTTCGTTTCAGGTAAACACAGTCACTTTTCACCTCAAACGAAGCTACATTGTTCACAAAGCCCACACGTTTCTCGCTCTTAACTGAAAAGCATTGGATGTTAGAGGACCTGTGGTTTGTATCAGTTTCAGAAACAGAGTAGAACTAGTTATGGTCTGTGTGTGGAGGAAACACATTTCATTTGTTCTGAACACACTCATGTTTCCCTCTGTATTAGAGACTCTAGAAAGCAAGAGCGTGCTTCTTGCTCTAAAGCAGAGTGTGTTTCATGGAAGATAACTGTGCCGTGTGTTTCCCTTCAGAAACGGAGTTAAATGCCAGGCGTGTGTCTTCCTACAAACAAGACTTCCTTTAAGGTAAACGCAGTCACTTTTCAGCTCAAACGAAGCTACATTGTTCACGAAGCTCACACGTTTCTCGCTCTTAACTGAAAAGCATTGGATGTTAGAGGACCTGTTGTTTGTATCAGGTTAAGAAACAGAGTTAAACTAGATATGGTCCGTGTGTAGGAAACACAGTTCTTTTGTTCTGAGCACACTCACGTTTCCCTCTGTATTAGAGACTCTAGAAAGCAAGAGCGTGCATCTTGCTCTAAAGCAGATCGTGTTTCATGGATGAGAACTATACCGTGTGTTTCCCTTCAGAAACGGAGATAAATGCCAGGCTCTGTGTCTTTCTTCAAGCAAGACTTCGTTTCAGGTAAACGCAGTCACTTTTCAGCTCAAACGAAGCTACATTGTTCACAAAGCTCACACGTTTCTCCTTCTGAACTGAAAAGCATTGGACGTTAGAGGACCTGTTGTTTGTATCAGTTTCAGAAACAGAGTTGAACTAGATATGGTCCGTGTTTGTAGGAAACACAGTTCTTTTGTTCTGAGAACACTCACGTTTCCCTCTGTATTAGAGATTCTAGAAAGCAAAAGCATGCTTCTTGCTCTAAAGCTAAACGTGTTTCATGGATGAGAACTGTGCCGTGTGTTTCCCTTCAGAAACGGAGTTAATGCCAGAAGTGTGACTTCCTACAAGCAAGACTTCGTTTCGGGTAAAGGCAGTCACTTTTCACCTCAAATGAAGCTACATTGTTCACGAAGCTCACACGTTTCTCTCTCTTAACTGAAAAGCATTGGATGTTAGAGGACCTGTGGTTTGTATCAGTTTCAGAAACAGAGTTGAACTAGATATGGTCTGTGTGTGTAGGAAACACAGTTCTTTTGTTCTGAGCACACTCGCGTTTCCCTCTGTATTAGAGACTCTAGAAAGCAAAAGCATGCTTCTTGCTCTAAAGCTAAACGTGTTTCATGGATGAGAACTGTGCCGTGTGTTTCCCTTCAGAAACGGAGTTAATGCCTGAAGTGTGACTTCCTACAAGCAAGACTTCGTTTCAGGTAAAGGCAGTCACTTTTCACCTCAAACGAAGCTACATTGTTCTCGAAGCTCACACGTTTCTCGCTCTTAACTGAAAAGCATTGGATGTTAGAGGACCTGTGGTTTGTATCAGTTTCAGAAACAGAGTTGAACTAGATATGGTCTGTGTGTGTAGGAAACACAGTTCTTTTGTTCTGAGCACACTCACGATTCCCTCTCTATTAGAGACTCTAGAAAGCAAGAGCATGCTTCTTTCTCTAAAGCAGAGTGTGTTTCATGGATGAGAACTGTGCCTTGTGTTTCCCTTCAGAAACGGAGTTAAATGCCAGGCTCTATGTCTTTCTTCAAGCAAGACTTCGTTTCATGTAAACGCAGTCACTTTTCAGCTCAAACGAAGCTACATTGTTCACGAAGCTCACACGTTTCTCGCTCTTAACTGAAAAGCATTGGATGTTAGAGGACCTGTTGTTTGTATCAGTTTAAGAAACAGAGTTAAACTAGATATGGTCCGTGTGTAGGAAACACAGTTCTTTTGTTCTGAGCACACTCACGTTTCCCTCTGTATTAGAGACTCTAGACAGCAAGAGCGTGCATCTTGCTCTAAAGCAGATTGTGTTTCATGGATGAGAACTGTGCCGTGTGTTTCCCTTCAGAAACGGAGTTAAATGCCATGCTCTGTGTCTTTCTTCAAGCAAGACTTCGTTTCAGGTAAACGCAGTCACTTTTCAGCTCAAACGAAGCTACATTGTTCACAAAGCTCACACGTTTCTCCCTCTGAACTGAAAAGCATTGGATGTTAGAGGACCTGTGGTTTGTATCAGTTTCAGAAACAGAGTTGAACTAGATATGGTCCGTGTTTGTAGGAAACACAGTTCTTTTGTTCTGAGCACACTCACGTTTCCCTCTGTATTAGAGACTCTAGAAAGCAAAAGCATGCTTCTTGCTCTAAAGCTAAACGAGTTTCATGGATGAGAACTGTGCCGTGTGTTTCCCTTCAGAAACGGAGTTAATGCCAGAAGTGTGACTTCCTACAAGCAAGACTTCGTTTCAGGTAAACGCAGTCACTTTTCACCTCAAATGAAGCTACATTGTTCACAAAGCCCACACGTTTCTCGCTCTTAACTGAAAAGCATTGGATGTTAGAGGACCTGTGGTTTGTATCAGTTTCAGAAGCAGAGTTGAACTAGATATGGTCCGTGTGTGTAGGAAACACAATTCTTTTGTTCTGAGCACACTCACGTTTCCCTCTGTATTAGAGAATCTAGAAAGCAAGAGCGTGCCTCTTGCTCTAAAGCAGAGTGTGTTTCATGGATGGGAACTGTGCCGTGTGTTTCCCTTCAGAAACGGAGTTAAATGCCAGGCTCTTTGTCTTTCTTCAAGCAAGACTTCGTTTCAGGTAAACGCAGACACTTTTCACCTCAAACGAAGCTACATTGTTCACAAAGCCCACACGTTTCTCGCTCTTAACTGAAAAGCATTGGATGTTAGAGGACCTGTGGTTTGTATCAGTTTCAGAAACAGAGTAGAACTAGTTATGGTCCGTGTTTGTAGGAAACACAGTTCTTTTGTTCTGAGCACACTCACGTTTCCCTCTGTATTAGAGACTCTAGAAAGCAAAAGCATGCTTCTTGCTCTAAAGCTAAACGAGTTTCATGGATGAGAACTGTGCCTTGTGTTTCCCTTCAGAAACGGAGTTAAATGCCAGGCTCTATGTCTTTCTTCAAGCAAGACTTCGTTTCATGTAAACGCAGTCACTTTTCAGCTCAAACGAAGCTACATTGTTCACGAAGCTCACACGTTTCTCGCTCTTAACTGAAAAGCATTGGATGTTAGAGGACCTGTTGTTTGTATCAGTTTAAGAAACAGAGTTAAACTAGATATGTTCCGTGTGTAAGAAACACAGTTCTTTTGTTCTGAGCACACTCACATTTTCCTCTGTATTAGAGACTCTAGAAAGCAAGAGCGTGCATCTTGCTCTAAAGCAGATTGTGTTTCATGGATGAGAACTGTGCCGTGTGTTTACCTTCAGAAACGGAGTTAAATGCCAGGCTCTGTGTCTTTCTTCAAGCAAGACTTCATTTCAGGTAAACGCAGTCACTTTTCAGCTCAAACGAAGCTACATTGTTCACAAAGCTCACACGTTTCTCCCTCTGAACTGAAAAGCATTGGATGTTAGAGGACCTGTGGTTTGTATCAGTTTCAGAAACAGAGTTGAACTAGATATGGTCTGTGTTTGTAGGAAACACAGTTCTTTTGTTCTGAGCACACTCACGTTTCCCTCTGTCTTAGAGATTCTAGAAAGCAAAAGCATGCTTCTTGCTCTAAAGCTAAACGTGTTTCATGGATGAGAACTGTGTCGTGTGTTTCCCTTCAGAAACGGAGTTAATGCCAGAAGTGTGACTTCCTACAAGCAAGACTTCGTTTCAGGTAAACGCAGTCACTTTTCACCTCAAACAAATCTACATTGTTCACAAAGCCCACACGTTTCTCACTCTTAACTGAAAAGCATTGGATGTTAGAGGACTTGTGGTTTGTATCAGTTTCAGAAACAGAGTAGAACTAGTTATGGTCTGTTTGTGGAGGAAACACATTTCTTTTGTTGTTAGCACACTCATGTTTCCCTCTGTATTAGAGACTCTAGAAAGCAAGAGCGTGCTTCTTGCTCTAAAGCAGAGTGTGTTTCATGGAAGAGAACTGTGCCGTGTGTTTCCCTTCAGAAACGGAGTTAAATGTCAGGCGTGTGTCTTCCTACAAGCAAGACTTCGTTTAAGGTAAACGAAGTCACTTTTCAGCTCAAAAGAAGCTACATTGTTCACGAAGCTCACACGTTTCTCGCTCTTAACTGAAAAGCATTGGATGTTAGACGACCTGAGGTTTGTATCAGTTTCAGAAGCAGAGTTGAACTAGATATGGTCCGTGTGTGTAGGAAACACAATTCTTTTGTTCTGAGCACACTCACGTTTCCCTGTGTATTAGAGACTCTAGAAAGCAAGAGCGTGCATCTTGCTCTAAAGCTAAACGTGTTTCATGGATGAGAACTGTGCCGTGTGTTTCCCTTCAGAAACGGAGTTAATGCCAGAAGTGTGACTTCCTACAAGCAAGACTTCGTTTCAGGTAAACGCAGTCACTTTTCACCTTAAACGAAGCTACATTGTTCACGAAGCTCACACGTTTCTCACTCTTAACTGAAAAGCATTGGATGTTAGAGGACCTGTGGTTTGTATCAGTTATAGAAAGAGAGTTGAACTAGATATGGTCTGTGTGTGTAGGAAACACAGTTCTTTTGTTCTGAGCACACTCACGTTTCCCTCTGTATTAGAGAATGTAGAAAGCAAGAGCATGCTTCTTGCTCTAAAGCAGAGTGTGTTTCATGGATGAGAACTGTGCCTTGTGTTTCCCTTCAGAAACGGAGTTAAATGCCAGGCTCTGTGTCTTTCTTCAAGCAAGACTTCGTTTCAGGTAAACGCAGTCACTTTTGAGCTCAAACGAAGCTGCATTGTTCACAAAGCTCACACGATTATCGCTCTTAACTGAAAAGAATTGGATGTTAGAGGACCTGTGGTTTGTATCAGTTTCAGAAACAGAGTTGAACTAGATATGGTCCGTGAGTAGGAAACACATTTCTTTTGTTCTGAGCACACTCACGTTTCCCTCTGTATTAGAGAATCTAGAAAGAAAGAGCGTGCCTCTTGCTCTAAAGCAGAGTGTGTTTCATGGATGAGAACTGTGCCGTGTGTTTCCCTTCAGAAACGGAGTTAAATGCCAGAAGTGTGACTTCCTACAAGGAAGACTTCGTTTCAGGTAGAGGCAGTCACTTTTCACTTCAAACGAAGCTACATTGTTCACGAAGCTCACACGTTTCTCGCTCTTAACTGAAAAGCATTGGATGTTAGACGACCTGTGGTTTGTATCAGTTTCAGAAGCAGAGTTGAACTAGATATGGTCCGTGTGTGTAGGAAACACAATTCTTTTGTTCTGATCACACTCACGTTTCCCTCTGTATTAGAGACTCTAGAAAGCAAGAGCGTGCCTCTTGCTCTAAAGCAGAGTGGGTTTCATGGATGGGAACTGTGCCGTGTGTTTCCCTTCAGAAACGGAGTTAAATGCCAGGCTCTGTGTCTTTCTTCAAGCAAGACTTCGTTTCAGGTAAACGCAGACACTTTTCACCTCAAACGAAGCTACATTGTTCACAAAGCCCACACGTTTCTCGCTCTTAACTGAAAAGCATTGGATGTTAGAGGACCTGTGGTTTGTATCAGTTTCAGAAACAGAGTAGAACTAGTTATGGTCTGTGTGGAGGAAACACATTTCTTTTGTTCTGAGCACACTCATGTTTCCCTCTGTATTAGAGACTCTAGAAAGCAAGAGCATGCTTCTTTCTCTAAAGCAGAGTGTGTTTCATGGATGAGATCTGTGCCTTGTGTTTCCCTTCAGAAACGGAGTTAAATGCCAGGCTCTATGTCTTTCTTCGAGCAAGACTTTGTTTCATGTAAACGCAGTCACTTTTCAGCTCAAACGAAGCTACATTGTTCACGAAGCTCACACGTTTCTCGCTCTTAACTGAAAAGCATTGGATGTTAGAGGACCTGTTGTTTGTATCAGTTTAAGAAACAGAGTTAAAATAGATATGGTCCGTGTGTAGGAAACACAGTTCTTTTGTTCTGAGCACACTCACGTTTCCCTCTGTATTAGAGACTCTAGAAAGCAAGAGCGTGCATCTTGCTGAAAGCAGATCGTGTTTCATGGATGAGAACTATACCGTGTGTTTCCCTTCAGAAACGGAGATAAATGCCAGGCTCTGTGTCTTTCTTCAAGCAAGACTTCGTTTCAGGTAAACGCAGTCACTTTTCAGCTCAAACGAAGCTACATTGTTCACAAAGCTCACACGTTTCTCCTTCTGAACTGAAAAGCATTGGACGTTAGAGGACCTGTTGTTTGTATCAGTTTCAGAAACAGAGTTGAACTAGATATGGTCCGTGTTTGTAGGAAACACAGTTCTTTTGTTCTGAGAACACTCACGTTTCCCTCTGTATTAGAGATTCTAGAAAGCAAAAGCATGCTTCTTGCTCTAAAGCTAAACGTGTTTCATGGATGAGAACTGTGCCGTGTGTTTCCCTTCAGAAACGGAGTTAATGCCAGAAGTGTGACTTCCTACAAGCAAGACTTCGTTTCGGGTAAAGGCAGTCACTTTTCACCTCAAATGAAGCTACATTGTTCACGAAGCTCACACGTTTCTCTCTCTTAACTGAAAAGCATTGGATGTTTGAGGACCTGTGGTTTGTATCAGTTTCAGAAACAGAGTTGAACTAGATATGGTCTGTGTGTGTAGGAAACACAGTTCTTTTGTTCTGAGCACACTCGCGTTTCCCTCTGTATTAGAGACTCTAGAAAGCAAAAGCATGCTTCTTGCTCTAAAGCTAAACGTGTTTCATGGATGAGAACTGTGCCGTGTGTTTCCCTTCAGAAACGGAGTTAATGCCTGAAGTGTGACTTCCTACAAGCAAGACTTCGTTTCAGGTAAAGGCAGTCACTTTTCACCTCAAACGAAGCTACATTGTTCTCGAAGCTCACACGTTTCTCGCTCTTAACTGAAAAGCATTGGATGTTAGAGGACCTGTGGTTTGTATCAGTTTCAGAAACAGAGTTGAACTAGATATGGTCTGTGTGTGTAGGAAACACAGTTCTTTTGTTCTGAGCACACTCACGATTCCCTCTCTATTAGAGACTCTAGAAAGCAAGAGCATGCTTCTTTCTCTAAAGCAGAGTGTGTTTCATGGATGAGAACTGTGCCTTGTGTTTCCCTTCAGAAACGGAAATAAATGCCAGGCTCTATGTCTTTCTTCAAGCAAGACTTCGTTTCATGTAAACGCAGTCACTTTTCAGCTCAAACGAAGCTACACTGTTCACGAAGCTCACACGTTTCTCGCTCTTAACTGAAAAGCATTGGATGTTAGAGGACCTGTTGTTTGTATCAGTTTAAGAAACAGAGTTAAACTAGATATGGTCCGTGTGTAGGAAACACAGTTCTTTTGTTCTGAGCACACTCACGTTTCCCTCTGTATTAGAGACTCTAGACAGCAAGAGCGTGCATCTTGCTCTAAAGCAGATTGTGTTTCATGGATGAGAACTGTGCCGTGTGTTTCCCTTCAGAAACGGAGTTAAATGCCATGCTCTGTGTCTTTCTTCAAGCAAGACTTCGTTTCAGGTAAACGCAGTCACTTTTCAGCTCAAACGAAGCTACATTGTTCACAAAGCTCACACGTTTCTCCCTCTGAACTGAAAAGCATTGGATGTTAGAGGACCTGTGGTTTGTATCAGTTTCAGAAACAGAGTTGAACTAGATATGGTCCGTGTTTGTAGGAAACACAGTTCTTTTGTTCTGAGCACACTCACGTTTCCCTCTGTATTAGAGACTCTAGAAAGCAAAAGCATGCTTCTTGCTCTAAAGCTAAACGAGTTTCATGGATGAGAACTGTGCCGTGTGTTTCCCTTCAGAAACGGAGTTAATGCCAGAAGTGTGACTTCCTACAAGCAAGACTTCGTTTCAGGTAAACGCAGTCACTTTTCACCTCAAATGAAGCTACATTGTTCACAAAGCCCACACGTTTCTCGCTCTTAACTGAAAAGCATTGGATGTTAGAGGACCTGTGGTTTGTATCAGTTTCAGAAGCAGAGTTGAACTAGATATGGTCCGTGTGTGTAGGAAACACAATTCTTTTGTTCTGAGCACACTCACGTTTCCCTCTGTATTAGAGAATCTAGAAAGCAAGAGCGTGCCTCTTGCTCTAAAGCAGAGTGTGTTTCATGGATGGGAACTGTGCCGTGTGTTTCCCTTCAGAAACGGAGTTAAATGCCAGGCTCTTTGTCTTTCTTCAAGCAAGACTTCGTTTCAGGTAAACGCAGACACTTTTCACCTCAAACGAAGCTACATTGTTCACAAAGCCCACACGTTTCTCGCTCTTAACTGAAAAGCATTGGATGTTAGAGGACCTGTGGTTTGTATCAGTTTCAGAAACAGAGTAGAAATAGTTATGGTCTGTGTGTGGAGGAAACACATTTCTTTTGTTCTGAGCACACTCATGTTTCCCTCTGTATTAGAGACTCTAGAAAGCAAGAGCATGCTTCTTTCTCTAAAGCAGAGTGTGTTTCATGGATGAGAACTGTGCCTTGTGTTTCCCTTCAGAAACGGAGTTAAATGCCAGGCTCTATGTCTTTCTTCAAGCAAGACTTCGTTTCATGTAAACGCAGTCACTTTTCAGCTCAAACGAAGCTACATTGTTCACGAAGCTCACACGTTTCTCGCTCTTAACTGAAAAGCATTGGATGTTAGAGGACCTGTTGTTTGTATCAGTTTAAGAAACAGAGTTAAACTAGATATGTTCCGTGTGTAAGAAACACAGTTCTTTTGTTCTGAGCACACTCACATTTTCCTCTGTATTAGAGACTCTAGAAAGCAAGAGCGTGCATCTTGCTCTAAAGCAGATTGTGTTTCATGGATGAGAACTGTGCCGTGTGTTTACCTTCAGAAACGGAGTTAAATGCCAGGCTCTGTGTCTTTCTTCAAGCAAGACTTCATTTCAGGTAAACGCAGTCACTTTTCAGCTCAAACGAAGCTACATTGTTCACAAAGCTCACACGTTTCTCCCTCTGAACTGAAAAGCATTGGATGTTAGAGGACCTGTGGTTTGTATCAGTTTCAGAAACAGAGTTGAACTAGATATGGTCCGTGTTTGTAGGAAACACAGTTCTTTTGTTCTGAGCACACTCACGTTTCCCTCTGTCTTAGAGACTCTAGAAAGCAAAAGCATGCTTCTTGCTCTAAAGCTAAACGTGTTTCATGGATGAGAACTGTGTCGTGTGTTTCCCTTCAGAAACGGAGTTAATGCCAGAAGTGTGACTTCCTACAAGCAAGACTTCGTTTCAGGTAAACGCAGTCACTTTTCACCTCAAATGAAGCTACATTGTTCACAAAGCCCACACGTTTCTCGCTCTTAACTGAAAAGCATTGGATGTTAGAGGACCTGTGGTTTGTATCAGTTTCAGAAGCAGAGTTGAACTAGATATGGTCCGTGTGTGTAGGAAACACAATTCTTTTGTTCTGAGCACACTCACGTTTCCCTCTGTATTAGAGAATCTAGAAAGCAAGAGCGTGCCTCTTGCTCTAAAGCAGAGTGTGTTTCATGGATGGGAACTGTGCCGTGTGTTTCCCTTCAGAAACGGAGTTAAATGCCAGGCTCTTTGTCTTTCTTCAAGCAAGACTTCGTTTCAGGTAAACGCAGACACTTTTCACCTCAAACGAAGCTACATTGTTCACAAAGCCCACACGTTTCTCGCTCTTAACTGAAAAGCATTGGATGTTAGAGGACCTGTGGTTTGTATCAGTTTCAGAAACAGAGTAGAACTAGTTATGGTCTGTGTGTGGAGGAAACACATTTCTTTTGTTCTGAGCACACTCATGTTTCCCTCTGTATTAGAGACTCTAGAAAGCAAGAGCATGCTTCTTTCTCTAAAGCAGAGTGTGTTTCATGGATGAGAACTGTGCCTTGTGTTTCCCTTCAGAAACGGAGTTAAATGCCAGGCTCTATGTCTTTCTTCAAGCAAGACTTCGTTTCATGTAAACGCAGTCACTTTTCAGCTCAAACGAAGCTACATTGTTCACGAAGCTCACACGTTTCTCGCTCTTAACTGAAAAGCATTGGATGTTAGAGGACCTGTTGTTTGTATCAGTTTAAGAAACAGAGTTAAACTAGATATGTTCCGTGTGTAAGAAACACAGTTCTTTTGTTCTGAGCACACTCACATTTTCCTCTGTATTAGAGACTCTAGAAAGCAAGAGCGTGCATCTTGCTCTAAAGCAGATTGTGTTTCATGGATGAGAACTGTGCCGTGTGTTTACCTTCAGAAACGGAGTTAAATGCCAGGCTCTGTGTCTTTCTTCAAGCAAGACTTCATTTCAGGTAAACGCAGTCACTTTTCAGCTCAAACGAAGCTACATTGTTCACAAAGCTCACACGTTTCTCCCTCTGAACTGAAAAGCATTGGATGTTAGAGGACCTGTGGTTTGTATCAGTTTCAGAAACAGAGTTGAACTAGATATGGTCCGTGTTTGTAGGAAACACAGTTCTTTTGTTCTGAGCACACTCACGTTTCCCTCTGTCTTAGAGACTCTAGAAAGCAAAAGCATGCTTCTTGCTCTAAAGCTAAACGTGTTTCATGGATGAGAACTGTGTCGTGTGTTTCCCTTCAGAAACGGAGTTAATGCCAGAAGTGTGACTTCCTACAAGCAAGACTTCGTTTCAGGTAAACGCAGTCACTTTTCACCTCAAACAAATCTACATTGTTCACAAAGCCCACACGTTTCTCACTCTTAACTGAAAAGCATTGGATGTTAGAGGACTTGTGGTTTGTATCAGTTTCAGAAACAGAGTAGAACTAGTTATGGTCTGTTTGTGGAGGAAACACATTTCTTTTGTTCTTAGCACACTCATGTTTCCCTCTGTATTAGAGACTCTAGAAAGCAAGAGCGTGCTTCTTGCTCTAAAGCAGAGTGTGTTTCATGGAAGAGAACTGTGCCGTGTGTTTCCCTTTAGAAACGGAGTTAAATGTCAGGCGTGTGTCTTCCTACAAGCAAGACTTCGTTTAAGGTAAACGAAGTCACTTTTCAGCTCAAAAGAAGCTACATTGTTCACGAAGCTCACACGTTTCTCGCTCTTAACTGAAAAGCATTGGATGTTAGACGACCTGAGGTTTGTATCAGTTTCAGAAGCAGAGTTGAACTAGATATGGTCCGTGTGTGTAGGAAACACAATTCTTTTGTTCTGAGCACACTCACGTTTCCCTCTGTATTAGAGACTCTAGAAAGCAAGAGCGTGCATCTTGCTCTAAAGCTAAACGTGTTTCATGGATGAGAACTGTGCCGTGTGTTTCCCTTCAGAAACGGAGTTAATGCCAGAAGTGTGACTTCCTACAAGCAAGACTTCGTTTCAGGTAAACGCAGTCACTTTTCACCTTAAACGAAGCTACATTGTTCACGAAGCTCACACGTTTCTCACTCTTAACTGAAAAGCATTGGATGTTAGAGGACCTGTGGTTTGTATCAGTTATAGAAAGAGAGTTGAACTAGATATGGTCTGTGTGTGTAGGAAACACAGTTCTTTTGTTCTGAGCACACTCACGTTTCCCTCTGTATTAGAGAATGTAGAAAGCAAGAGCATGCTTCTTGCTCTAAAGCAGAGTGTGTTTCATGGATGAGAACTGTGCCTTGTGTTTCCCTTCAGAAACGGAGTTAAATGCCAGGCTCTGTGTCTTTCTTCAAGCAAGACTTCGTTTCAGGTAAACGCAGTCACTTTTGAGCTCAAACGAAGCTGCATTGTTCACAAAGCTCACACGATTATCGCTCTTAACTGAAAAGAATTGGATGTTAGAGGACCTGTGGTTTGTATCAGTTTCAGAAACAGAGTTGAACTAGATATGGTCCGTGAGTAGGAAACACATTTCTTTTGTTCTGAGCACACTCACGTTTCCCTCTGTATTAGAGAATCTAGAAAGAAAGAGCGTGCCTCTTGCTCTAAAGCAGAGTGTGTTTCATGGATGAGAACTGTGCCGTGTGTTTCCCTTCAGAAACGGAGTTAAATGCCAGAAGTGTGACTTCCTACAAGGAAGACTTCGTTTCACGTAGAGGCAGTCACTTTTCACTTCAAACGAAGCTACATTGTTCACGAAGCTCACACGTTTCTGGCTCTTAACTGAAAAGCATTGGATGTTAGACGACCTGTGGTTTGTATCAGTTTCAGAAGCAGAGTTGAACTAGATATGGTCCGTGTGTGTAGGAAACACAATTCTTTTGTTCTGAGCACACTCACGTTTCCCACTGTATTAGAGACTCTAGAAAGCAAGAGCGTGCCTCTTGCTCTAAAGCAGAGTGGGTTTCATGGATGGGAACTGTGCCGTGTGTTTCCCTTCAGAAACGGAGTTAAATGCCAGGCTCTGTGTCTTTCTTCAAGCAAGACTTCGTTTCAGGTAAACGCAGACACTTTTCACCTCAAACGAAGCTACATTGTTCACAAAGCCCAAACGTTTCTCGCTCTTAACTGAAAAGCATTGGATGTTAGAGGACCTGTGGTTTGTATCAGTTTCAGAAACAGAGTAGAACTAGTTATGGTCTGTGTGTGGAGGAAACACATTTCTTTTGTTCTGAGCACACTCATGTTTCCCTCTGTATTAGAGACTCTAGAAAGCAAGAGCATGCTTCTTTCTCTAAAGCAGAGTGTGTTTCATGGATGAGATCTGTGCCTTGTGTTTCCCTTCAGAAACGGAGTTAAATGCCAGGCTCTATGTCTTTCTTCGAGCAAGACTTTGTTTCATGTAAACGCAGTCACTTTTCAGCTCAAACGAAGCTACATTGTTCACGAAGCTCACACGTTTCTCGCTCTTAACTGAAAAGCATTGGATGTTAGAGGACCTGTTGTTTGTATCAGTTTAAGAAACAGAGTTAAAATAGATATGGTCCGTGTGTAGGAAACACAGTTCTTTTGTTCTGAGCACACTCACGTTTCCCTCTGTATTAGAGACTCTAGAAAGCAAGAGCGTGCATCTTGCTCTAAAGCAGATTGTGTTTCATGGATGAGAACTGTGCCGTGTGTTTCCCTTCAGAGACGGAGTTAAATGCCAGGCTCTGTGTCTTTCTTCAAGCAAGACTTCGTTTCAGGTAAACGCAGTCACTTTTCAGCTCAAACGAAGCTACATTGTTCACAAAGCTCACACGTTTCTCCCTCTGAACTGAAAAGCATTGGATGTTAGAGGACCTGTGGTTTGTATCAGTTTCAAAAACAGAGTTGAACTAGATATGGTCCGTGTTTGTAGGAAACACAGTTCTTTTGTTCTGAGCACACTCACGTTTCCCTCTGTATTATAGACTCTAGAAAGCAAGAGCGTGCATCTTGCTCTAAAGCTAAACGTGTTTCATGGATGAGAACTGTGCCGTGTGTTTCCCTTCAGAAACGGAGTTAAATGCCATGCTCTGTGTCTTTCTTCAAGCAAGACTTCGTTTCAGGTAAACGCAGTCACTTTTCACCTCAAACGAAGCTACATTGTTCACGAAGCTGACACGTTTCTCACTCTTAACTGAAAAGCATTGGATGTTAGAGGACCTGTGGTTTGTATCAGTTTCAGAAACAGAGTTGAACTAGATATGGTCCGTGTGTGTAGGAAACACAATTCTTTTGTTCTGAGCACACTCACGTTTCCCTCTGTATTAGATACTCTAGAAAGCAAGAGCGTGCCTCTTGCTCTAAAGCAGAGTGTGTTTCATGGATGAGACCTGTGCCGTGTGTTTCCCTTCAGAAATGGAGTTAAATGCCAGGCTCTCTGTCTTTCTTCAAGCAAGACTTCGTTTCAGGTAAACGCAGTCACTTGTCACATCAAACGAAGCTACATTGTTCACGAAGCTCACACGTTTCTCGCTCTTAACTGAAAAGCATTGGATGTTAGAGGACCTGTTGTTTGTATGAGTTTAAGAAACAGAGTTAAACTAGATATGGTCCGTGTGTAGGAAACACAGTTCTTTTGTTCTGAGCACACTCACGTTTCCCTCTGTATTAGAGACTCTAGAAAGCAAGAGCGTGCATCTTGCTCTAAAGCAGATTGTGTTTCATGGATGAGAACTGTGCCGTGTGTTTCCCTTCAGAAACGGAGTTAAATGCCATGCTCTGTGTCTTTCTTCAAGCAAGACTTCGTTTCAGGTAAACGCAGTCACTTTTCAGCTCAAACGAAGCTACATTGTTCACAAAGCTCACACGTTTCTCCCTCTGAACTGAAAAGCATTGGATGGTAGAGGACCTGTGGTTTGTATCAGTTTCAGAAACAGAGTTGAACTAGATATGGTCCGTGTTTGTAGGAAACACAGTTCTTTTGTTCTGAGCACACTCACGTTTCCCTCTGTATTAGAGACTCTAGAAAGCAAAAGCATGCTTCTTGCTCTAAAGCTAAACGAGTTTCATGGATGAGGTCTGTGCCGTGTGTTTCCCTTCAGAAACGGAGTTAATGCCAGAAGTGTGTCTTCCTACAAGCAACACTTCGTTTTAGGTAAACGCAGTCACTCTTCTCCTCAAACAAAGCTACATTGTTCACAAATCCCACACGTTTCTCGCTCTTAACTGAAAAGCATTGGATGTTAGAGGACCTGTGGTTTGTATCAGTTTCAGAAACAGAGTAGAACTAGTTATGGTCTGTGTGTGGAGGAAACACATTTCTTTTGTTCTGAGCACACTCATGTTTCCCTCTGTATTAGAGACTGTAGAAAGCAAGAGCATGCTTCTTGCTCTAAAGCAGAGTGTGTTTCATGGATGAGAACTGTGCCTTGTGTTTCCCTTCAGAAACGGAGTTAAATGCCAGGCTCTATGTCTTTCTTCAAGCAAGACTTCGTTTCATGTAAACGCAGTCACTTTTCAGCTCAAACGAAGCTACATTGTTCACGAAGCTCACACGTTTCTCGCTCTTAACTGAAAAGCACTGGATGTTAGAGGACCTGTGGTTTGTATCAGTTTCAGAAACAGAGTTGAACTAGATATGGTCTGTGTGTGTAGGAAACACAGTTCTTTTGTTCTGAGCACACTCACGTTTCCCTCTCAGTTAGAGACTCTAGAAAGCAAGAGCATGCTTCTTGCTCTAAAGCAGAGTGTGTTTCATGGATGAGAACTGTGCAGTGTGTTTACATTCAGAAACGGAGTTAAATGCGAGTCGTATGTCTTCCTACAAGCAAGACTTCGTTTCAGGTAAACGCAGTCACTTTTCATCTCAAACGAATCTACATTGTTCACAAAGCTCACATGTTTCTCCTTCTTAACTGAAAAGCATTGGATGTTAGAGGACCTGTGGTTTGTATCAGTTTCAGAAACAGAGTTGAACTAGATATGGTTCGTGTGTAGGAAACACAGTTCTTTTGTTCTGAGCACACTCACGTTTCCCTCTGTATTAGAGACTCTAGAAAGCAAGAGTGTACTTCTTGCTCTAAAGCAGAGTGTGTTTCATGGATGAGAACTGTGCCATGTGTTTCCCTTCAGAAACAGAGTTAAATGCCAGGCTCTGTGTCTTTCTTCAAGCAAGACTTCGTTTCAGGTAAACGCAGTCACTTTTCACCTCAAAGGAAGCTACATTGTTCACGAAGCCCACACGTTTCTCGCTCTTAACTGAAAAGCATTGGATGTTAGAGGACGTGTGGTTTGTATCAGTTTCAGAAACAGAGTTGAACTAGATATGGTCGATGTGTAGGAAACACAGTTCTTTTGTTCTGAGCACACTCACGTTTCCCTCTGTATTAGAGACTCTAGAAAGCAAGAGCGTGCTCTTTGCTCATGCAGATTGTGTTTCATGGATGAGAACTGTGCCGTGTGTTTCCCTTCAGAAACGGAGTTAAATGACAGGCTCTGTGCCTTCCTACAACCAAGACTTCGTTTCAGGTAAACACAGTCACTTTTCAGCTCAAACGAAGCTACATTGTTCACGAAGCTCACACGTTTCTCGCTCTTAACTGAAAAGCATTGGATGTTAGAGGACCTGCTGTTTGTATCAGTTTCAGAAACAGAGTTGAACTAGATATGGTCTGTGTGTTTAGGAAACACAATTATTTTGTTCTGAGCACACTCACGTTTCCCTCTGTATTAGAGACTCTAGAAAGCAAGAGCGTGCATCTTGCTCTAAAGCAGATTGTGTTTCATGGATGAGAACTGTGCCGTGTGTTTCCCTTCAGAGACGGAGTTAAATGCCAGGCTCTGTGTCTTTCTTCAAGCAAGACTTCGTTTCAGGTAAACGCAGTCACTTTTCAGCTCAAACGAAGCTACATTGTTCACAAAGCTCACACGTTTCTCCCTCTGAACTGAAAAGCATTGGATGTTAGAGGACCTGTGGTTTGTATCAGTTTCAAAAACAGAGTTGAACTAGATATGGTCCGTGTTTGTAGGAAACACAGTTCTTTTGTTCTGAGCACACTCACGTTTCCCTCTGTATTATAGACTCTAGAAAGCAAGAGCGTGCATCTTGCTCTAAAGCTAAACGTGTTTCATGGATGAGAACTGTGCCGTGTGTTTCCCTTCAGAAACGGAGTTAATGCCAGAAGTGTGACTTCCTACAAGCAAGACTTCGTTTCAGGTAAACGCAGTCACTTTTCACCTCAAACGAAGCTACATTGTTCACGAAGCTGACACGTTTCTCACTCTTAACTGAAAAGCATTGGATGTTAGAGGACCTGTGGTTTGTATCAGTTTCAGAAACAGAGTTGAACTAGATATGGTCCGTGTGTGTAGGAAACACAATTCTTTTGTTCTGAGCACACTCACGTTTCCCTCTGTATTAGATACTCTAGAAAGCAAGAGCGTGCCTCTTGCTCTAAAGCAGAGTGTGTTTCATGGATGAGACCTGTGCCGTGTGTTTCCCTTCAGAAATGGAGTTAAATGCCAGGCTCTCTGTCTTTCTTCAAGCAAGACTTCGTTTCAGGTAAACGCAGTCACTTGTCACATCAAACGAAGCTACATTGTTCACGAAGCTCACACGTTTCTCGCTCTTAACTGAAAAGCATTGGATGTTAGAGGACCTGTTGTTTGTATGAGTTTAAGAAACAGAGTTAAACTAGATATGGTCCGTGTGTAGGAAACACAGTTCTTTTGTTCTGAGCACACTCACGTTTCCCTCTGTATTAGAGACTCTAGAAAGCAAGAGCGTGCATCTTGCTCTAAAGCAGATTGTGTTTCATGGATGAGAACTGTGCCGTGTGTTTCCCTTCAGAAACGGAGTTAAATGCCATGCTCTGTGTCTTTCTTCAAGCAAGACTTCGTTTCAGGTAAACGCAGTCACTTTTCAGCTCAAACGAAGCTACATTGTTCACAAAGCTCACACGTTTCTCCCTCTGAACTGAAAAGCATTGGATGGTAGAGGACCTGTGGTTTGTATCAGTTTCAGAAACAGAGTTGAACTAGATATGGTCCGTGTTTGTAGGAAACACAGTTCTTTTGTTCTGAGCACACTCACGTTTCCCTCTGTATTAGAGACTCTAGAAAGCAAAAGCATGCTTCTTGCTCTAAAGCTAAACGAGTTTCATGGATGAGGTCTGTGCCGTGTGTTTCCCTTCAGAAACGGAGTTAATGCCAGAAGTGTGTCTTCCTACAAGCAACACTTCGTTTTAGGTAAACGCAGTCACTCTTCTCCTCAAACAAAGCTACATTGTTCACAAAGCCCACACGTTTCTCGCTCTTAACTGAAAAGCATTGGATGTTAGAGGACCTGTGGTTTGTATCAGTTTCAGAAACAGAGTAGAACTAGTTATGGTCTGTGTGTGGAGGAAACACATTTCTTTTGTTCTGAGCACACTCATGTTTCCCTCTGTATTAGAGACTGTAGAAAGCAAGAGCATGCTTCTTGCTCTAAAGCAGAGTGTGTTTCATGGATGAGAACTGTGCCTTGTGTTTCCCTTCAGAAACGGAGTTAAATGCCAGGCTCTATGTCTTTCTTCAAGCAAGACTTCGTTTCATGTAAACGCAGTCACTTTTCAGCTCAAACGAAGCTACATTGTTCACGAAGCTCACACGTTTCTCGCTCTTAACTGAAAAGCACTGGATGTTAGAGGACCTGTGGTTTGTATCAGTTTCAGAAACAGAGTTGAACTAGATATGGTCTGTGTGTGTAGGAAACACAGTTCTTTTGTTCTGAGCACACTCACGTTTCCCTCTCAGTTAGAGACTCTAGAAAGCAAGAGCATGCTTCTTGCTCTAAAGCAGAGTGTGTTTCATGGATGAGAACTGTGCAGTGTGTTTACATTCAGAAACGGAGTTAAATGCGAGTCGTATGTCTTCCTACAAGCAAGACTTCGTTTCAGGTAAACGCAGTCACTTTTCATCTCAAACGAATCTACATTGTTCACAAAGCTCACATGTTTCTCCTTCTTAACTGAAAAGCATTGGATGTTAGAGGACCTGTGGTTTGTATCAGTTTCAGAAACAGAGTTGAACTAGATATGGTTCGTGTGTAGGAAACACAGTTCTTTTGTTCTGAGCACACTCACGTTTCCCTCTGTATTAGAGACTCTAGAAAGCAAGAGTGTACTTCTTGCTCTAAAGCAGAGTGTGTTTCATGGATGAGAACTGTGCCATGTGTTTCCCTTCAGAAACAGAGTTAAATGCCAGGCTCTGTGTCTTTCTTCAAGCAAGACTTCGTTTCAGGTAAACGCAGTCACTTTTCACCTCAAAGGAAGCTACATTGTTCACGAAGCCCACACGTTTCTCGCTCTTAACTGAAAAGCATTGGATGTTAGAGGACGTGTGGTTTGTATCAGTTTCAGAAACAGAGTTGAACTAGATATGGTCGATGTGTAGGAAACACAGTTCTTTTGTTCTGAGCACACTCACGTTTCCCTCTGTATTAGAGACTCTAGAAAGCAAGAGCGTGCTTCTTGCTCATGCAGATTGTGTTTCATGGATGAGAACTGTGCCGTGTGTTTCCCTTCAGAAACGGAGTTAAATGACAGGCTCTGTGCCTTCCTACAACCAAGACTTCGTTTCAGGTAAACACAGTCACTTTTCAGCTCAAACGAAGCTACATTGTTCACGAAGCTCACACGTTTCTCGCTCTTAACTGAAAAGCATTGGATGTTAGAGGACCTGCTGTTTGTATCAGTTTCAGAAACAGAGTTGAACTAGATATGGTCTGTGTGTTTAGGAAACACAATTATTTTGTTCTGAGCACACTCACGTTTCCCTCTGTATTAGAGACTCTAGAAAGCAAGAGCGTGCTTCTTGCTCTAAAGCAGAGTGTGTTTCATGGATGGGAACTGTGCCGTGTGTTTCCCTTCAGAAACGGAGTTAAATGCCAGGCTCTGTGTCTTTCTTCAAGCAAGACTTCGTTTCAGGTAAACGCAGTCACTTTTCAGCTCAAACGAAGCTACATTGTTCACGAAGCTCACACGTTTCTCGCTCTTAACTGAAAAGCATTGGATGTTAGAGGACCTGTGGTTTGTATCAGTTTCAGAAACAGAGTTGAACTAGATATGGTCTGTGTGTGTAGGAAACACAGTTCTTTTGTTCTGAGCAAACTCACGATTCCCTCTGTATTAGAGACTCTAGAAAGCAAGAGCATGCTTCTTTCTCTAAAGCAGAGTGTGTTTCATGGATGAGAACTGTGCCTTGTGTTTCCCTTCAGAAACGGAGTTAAATGCCAGGCTCTATGTCTTTCTTCAAGCAAGACTTCGTTTCATGTAAACGCAGTCACTTTTCAGCTCAAACGAAGCTACATTGTTCAAGAATCTCACACGTTTCTTGCTCTTAACTGAAAAGCATTGGATGTTAGAGGACCTGTTGTTTGTATCAGTTTAAGAAACAGAGTTAAACTAGATATGTTCCGTGTGTAGGAATCACAGTTCTTTTGTTCTGAGCACACTCACGTTTCCCTCTGTATTAGAGACTCTAGAAAGCAAGAGCGTGCATCTTGCTCTAAAGCAGATTGTGTTTCATGGATGAGAACTGTGCCGTGTGTTTCCCTTCAGAAACGGAGTTAAATGCCAGGCTCTGTGTCTTTCTTCAAGCAAGACTTCGTTTCAGGTAAACGCAGTCACTTTTCAGCTCAAACGAAGCTACATTGTTCACAAAGCTCACACGTTTCTCGCTCTTAACTGAAAAGCATTGGATGTTAGAGGACCTGTGGTTTGTATCAGTTTCAGAAACAGAGTTGAACTAGATATGGTCCGTGTGTGTAGGAAACACAATTCTTTTTTTCTGAGCACACTCACGTTTCCCTCTGTATTAGATACTCTAGAAAGCAAGAGCGTGCCTCTTGCTCTAAAGCAGAGTGTGTTTCATGGATGAGAACTGTGCCATGTGTTTCCCTTCAGAAACTGAGTTAAATGCCAGGCTCTCTGTCTTTCTTCAAGCAAGACTTCGTTTCAGGTAAACGCAGTCACTTGTCACATCAAACGAAGCTACATTGTTCACAAAGCCCACACTTTTCTCGCTCTTAACTGAAAAGCATTGGATGTTAGAGGACCTGTGGTTTGTATCAGTTTCAGAAACAGAGTTGAACTAGATATGGTCTGTGTGTGTAGGAAACACAGTTCTTTTGTTCTGAGCACACTCACGTTTCCCTCTCAGTTAGAGACTCTAGAAAGCAAGAGCATGCTTCTTGCTCTAAAGCAGAGTGTGTTTCATGGATGAGAACTGTGCAGTGTGTTTACATTCAGAAACGGAGTTAAATGCGAGTTGTATGTCTTCCTACAAGCAAGACTTCGTTTCAGGTAAACGCAGTCACTTTTCAGCTCAAACGAATCTACATTGTTCACAAAGCTCACATGTTTCTCCTTCTTAACTGAAAAGCATTGGATGTTAGAGGACCTGTGGTTTGTATCAGTTTCAGAAACAGAGTTGAACTAGATATGGTTCGTGTGTAGGAAACACAGTTCTTTTGTTCTGAGCACACTCACGTTTCCCTCTGTATTAGAGACTCTAGAAAGCAAGAGTGTACTTCTTGCTCTAAAGCAGAGTGTGTTTCATGGATGAGAACTGTGCCGTGTATTTCCCTTCAGAAACAGAGTTAAATGCCAGGCTCTGTGTCTTTCTTCAAGCAAGACTTCGTTTCAGGTAAACGCAGTCACTTTTCACCTCAAACGAAGCTACATTGTTCACGAAGCCCACACGTTTCTCGCTCTTAACTGAAAAGCATTGGATGTTAGAGGACGTGTGGTTTGTATCAGTTTCAGAAGCAGAGTTGAACTAGATATGGTCGATGTGTAGGAAACACAGTTCTTTTGTTCTGAGCACACTCATGTTTCCCTCTGTATTAGAGACTCTAGAAAGCAAGAGCGTGCTCTTTGCTCATGCAGATTGTGTTTCATGGATGAGAACTGTGCCGTGTGTTTCCCTTCAGAAACGGAGTTAAATGACAGGCTCTGTGCCTTCCTACAACCAAGACTTCGTTTCAGGTAAACACAGTCACTTTTCAGCTCAAACGAAGCTACATTGTTCACGAAGCTCACACGTTTCTCGCTCTTAACTGAAAAGGATTGGATGTTAGAGGACCTGCTGTTTGTATCAGTTTCAGAAACAGAGTTGAACTAGATATGGTCTGTGTGTTTAGGAAACACAATTTTTTTGTTCTGAGCACACTCACGTTTCCCTCTGTATTAGAGACTCTAGAAAGCAAGAGCGTGCTTCTTGCTCTAAAGCAGAGTGTGTTTCATGGATGGGAACTGTGCCGTGTGTTTCCCTTCAGAAACGGAGTTAAATGCCAGGCTCTGTGTCTTTCTTCAAGCAAGACTTCGTTTCAGGTAAACGCAGTCACTTTTCAGCTCAAACGAAGCTACATTGTTCACGAAGCTCACACGTTTCTCGCTCTTAACTGAAAAGCATTGGATGTTAGAGGACCTGTGGTTTATATCAGTTTCAGAAACAGACTAGAACTAGTTTTGGTCTGTGTGTGGAGGAAACACATTTCTTTTGTTCTGAGCACACTCATGTTTCCCTCTGTATTAGAGACTCTAGAAAGCAAGAGCGTGCTTCTTGCTCTAAAGCAGATTGTGTTTCATGGATGAGAACTGTGCCGTGTCTTTCCCTTCAGAAACGGAGTTAAATGCCAGAAGTGTGACTTCCTACAAGGAAGACTTCGTTTCAGGTAAAGGCAGTCACTTTTCACTTCAAACGAAGCTACATTGTTCACGAAGCTCACACGTATCTCGCTCTTAACTGAAAAGCATTGGATGTTAGACGACCTGTGGTTTGTATCAGTTTCAGAAGCAGAGTTGAACTAGATATGGTCCGTGTGTGTAGGAAACACAATTCTTTGGTCTGAGCACACTCACGTTTCCCTCTGTATTAGAGACTCTAGAAAGCAAGAGCGTGCCTCTTGCTCTAAAGCAGAGTGTGTTTCATGGATGGGAACTTTGCCGTGTGTTTCCCTTCAGAAACGGAATTAAATGCCAGGCTCTGTGTCTTTCTTCAAGCAAGACTTCGTTTCAGGTAAACGCAGACACTTTTCACCTCAAACGAAGCTACATTGTTCACAAAGCCCACACGTTTCTCGCTCTTAACTGAAAAGCATTGGATGTTAGAGGACCTGTGGTTTGTATCAGTTTCAGAAACAGAGTTGAACTAGATATGGTCTGTGTGTGTAGGAAACACAGTTCTTTTGTTCGGAGCACACTCATGTTTCCCTCTGTATTAGAGACTCTAGAAAGCAAGAGCGTGCTTCTTGCTCTAAAGCAGAGTGTGTTTCATGGAAGATAACTGTGCCGTGTGTTTCCCTTCAGAAACGGAGTTAAATGCCAGGCGTGTGTCTTCCTACAAACAAGACTTCGTTTAAGGTAAACGCAGTCACTTTTCAGCTCAAACGAAGCTACATTGTTCACGAAGCTCACACGTTTCTCGCTCTTAACTGAAAAGCATTGGATGTTAGAGGACCTGTTGTTTGTATCAGGTTAAGAAACAGAGTTAAACTAGATATGGTCCGTGTGTAGGAAACACAGTTCTTTTGTTCTGAGCACACTCACGTTTCCCTCTGTATTAGAGACTCTAGAAAGCAAGAGCGTGCATCTTGCTCTAAAGCAGATTGTGTTTCATGGATGAGAACTGTGCCGTGTGTTTCCATTCAGAAACGGAGTTAAATGCCAGGCTCTGTGTCTTTCTTCAAGCAAGATTTCGTTTCAGGTAAACGCAGTCACTTTTCAGCTCAAACGAAGCTACATTGTCCACAAAGCTCACACGTTTCTCCCTCTGAAATGAAAAGCATTGGATGTTAGAGGACCTGTGGTTTGCATCAGTTTCAGAAACAGAGTTGACCTAGATATGGTCCGTGTTTGTAGGAAACACAGTTCTTTTGTTCTGAGCACACTCACGTTTCCCTCTGTATTAGAGACTCTAGAAAGCAAAAGCATGCTTCTTGCTCTAAAGCTAAACGTGTTTCATGGATGAG